>OX401406.1:9738620-9758620 GCA_947846245.1 Cerastoderma edule | reverse complement strand
TCCCAAGTCGCTGACTCCATTTTAGCACGCATATGATCGATCAGTGAATAGAGATAAAAATATTATGTCGAACAGACACCATTTGAAGGTGTTTGTTCACAGATATAAAGAAACAAGAATTTCAAAATTGTATTTGTTTGAAACTGTATTGCAGCTGTACTGTTTTATAAAACATACTGGAGGGTAGCCATTGGAAGTAAAATTATTGAAGTACATATCAACTGCATACAATGAATAAACGTGTATTCAGATCAAAAAGCGTTGTAACGATTTTGAAATCCATCGTATACATTGTGTTCATACTAAGGTATATTGACACATTCGGACTCAATTTTGTGATCAGTTACATTCTATTTACTAAATGTTATACAGCAATAAATAGTATTGTTTAAACGGCATTTCATTTTGATTTGCAAATTGATTAATCTGTCAACAAGCACCTTTAACGTCGGAACAAATATAGGCTGAACCGGTTCTTCAACATAGCGTGACATAGAGAAAAACACAGAAATTACGATAGGGGTGAATGATGTCAATACAACTTCAATCAGTTTGTTTAACGCTAACATACTAATATGGAACAAGAACAAACGTCCAAAAGGGTTTTGAGAAGATCAATTCATAATATGGCATAATACCTGTTTACAAATGTAATGGTTCCACATCATTTCGAAAGAAAATTCGTTCAGGATAGTTGTAGAGGCAACCGAATGACATTCTGACGCCTCTACAATTCTCCTGAACGACCGTTTTGTGAGCAATATGTAATGGAAAACCACACAGGTTATACCATAACTCGGATTATAAAAGCTGTAAGTGGGCTACAAAATGAAATATCTACATCTGGATCATTCAGACTAGTTACACACCAAAGAATTAAGTTCTTTTTTTGTACGAAGCCTTCCGAGAACAATAATCTAGGTGACCTTTAATGTAATTAGCGATTTCAATTGTAAATCGTCTAAACCACATTATAATAAAGACGAATGAGCTGAATGACGTCATCATAGCACTGTCTATTGGCGTTGATGGCCCAAGTGAAATCCAAGTGTTCCCATTGGTCGATTATCTTGTGACGCACCACGTTCTGGAGTTTCTGTTTCAACGTCATAACGTCACGTGGTACTGCCAGCCAATCAGCGGTCCCAGAATACAGCGCAATCGGAACGTTTATGTTACCAGGATTATATTCGGGTGGTGTTGACTGTCAAAATAGACAAAAAGTACGATGATGTTATCAAAGCGTTGGTTGTTTTGCAGCGTATGGGTGTAAGACGAAGGAAATAACTATAAAAATATATAGAATTATTCGATAATCTATTCGCAAGTTCTTGCGGCATCCGAGTTCTAGCACTACAAATGCACAGGGATTTCATAATGGTCATAACTGCAAGCAACTTATTTGAACACATTTTTTTTTTGTTAAAGAAGGAACCTTTTGGGCAAGGAGAGAAAATATCTTAAGTCTTATCTTGAATCGATTATTAAAAGTTCGTATTCATTAAAGCAAAGTGTTGAACTACATTTCTAATTTTCACAATGGTTTCCTCTCCAAAATTAAGAGAAGTTATAAAAATCCTTCCCGACAACCATTTCTCCTAGACAACTCTCTGTCAAGTCCATGGTCTCACCTGGTTATAGTGCCTTAAGTTGCCTTTCCGTCCGAAGTCGAACTTCTGGAATTTCCCGCTCTGAATCGACTGCAAGAAATATACAAATGCACCAAACACAATAAAAGAATATCTTATTAACGCTTTATTTGTGTATATGTATAAGCAAGGAGAACCCATTATTTCAGTTATGATGAACGGATTATCGTTTTTGAATCTTTTGCAACTGTTTCTTCCATTGACCAAGCTTTAAGATTTCTAAAATATCCCATTTTTAGACAAACACATCCATTGGTAACCAGTCACAAGTAAGTTAATTTTGTAAATGAAACGAAATAGAATTCGCAAATTATTAACATCTCTACACATTCTAGAATCGGAGAAAACTGACGCAACGCAAGGTGGCATGCAAAAATTCCCTTTCGGCATACATGTATTCATACGCATAACATTTCTTTGAAAATCTTATAAAATACCAGGAAAAGAAAACCTACATCTAGATAGATTTTGGTTAAAAAACACTTCTATTCTATGCTAGGAAATAATAAGATAAACGTTCTTCTTAAAATTTAAAATTACCTTTTGTATTCTTTCCAACTGGGTTCTACAAAAAAGTGGCTTAAATTGTTATTTCATATGTGTATTTGCATTGACTTACTCTCCATTGAACTTTTGTTCATTGTGTAAATGTGTCCATGTACATGTATAATGGGCCAGTTGCCTATTTACTCGAAATAATGATGTCTATGCATGTGTCTTAATGAGAATCATTAATTGTTATAATATGTATCATAGAGATTTCACTGCCCTTACGTACCTGTGCATAGTGTATAATGTTACGAGTGGATGTTCCGGCGGGCGAATGGGCAACATAGACTGGGATTCGGGTCTGAAAAGGGAAAAATATCGAGTAGATTTGTGGGTTGGTTTCGACGTACCGAACGTATTTCAGATATAGTGCAGTATTAGGATCATGTTTGATGAAGGAAAACCTAAGGTGTTCTGCCTATGGTGACCGGGTCATACTCGTTATAGACAAATAACAGCATACGTATCTCGGATTAGCCACCCTGTAACTCTCTACGTCTGGATCATTCTGACTACAGCTTACACAGAACAATAAAAACGCCAGTGACGATAATATCCGCTCCAAATCGCCTTATGTTTTCAAGGAGCAATATATCTTAACCCTTAGAATGATGGTTAAAATTCTAAGAATATATATTTGTGTCGTCTGCTTTCCAAAACCGTATAAATCTGCTTAATTTTGTTGAGGATGGATACTCAGAGTAGCAAACCGGTTAGTTCATAGCTCAGCCGCCAGTTTACTTTGCGACTTGCCTGGATCTAACCTATTTTAATAAGAATGAAGTCGGTTCCAGTATTATGAGGGTTAAACCTCTCATATGAGGTTACTGATCCGAGACTGTTCTCGGCAATAACATCTGTGCTTGGAACTTGTTTTCATTACCCACTGGCTGACCTGCCATTTCATGGAAAGGGTTACATAGGTAATCCATGATAATTGTTTATGATCTGAAAGTCCAGTCCTGATAAACGGGGAAGTTGCTTTACTTCTATTGATGGAGTCGATGCAATAATGAGTATTCCCTTTTTTATCGTTGTTATATGATTGAGAACAAAACATGCCCCGTTTCCTTATAATACAATGTAAGAACATCAACCTCTGGAGCACACTGTCCTCTCGCTTTGGTTTAAAATTCTAATAAAGAATCAATACATTTGAACATTCATTCGAGATAATTTCCCGACTGGCATGTCAATGATTCCATTAAGCTAGACCTTTATAGATAATATAATTAACTTGTGCATCTGTTTCAATCGAAATAAGCCTGGGGTTAGCTATATGACTGAAATACTGATGGTTTACCTAAAAATAGATAAAACAATAAACACATGTTTTATGTTCATGATATTGCCTTAAAACAATTAATTAGGAACCCTGTTTGGTATTCAAAGAGTCTTGGTACGCAACAATCAATTTCCACCTCTGTTACAATAGTGTGTTCAATCTTTGCATAACTAAGCAAAATCGTTCAACAACTATTGACAAGAATCAGACAGGTCAAGGGAGGTAATCATAAATAGGTCACACATTTAAGACAATGCCCAAACTTACCGTATTCATGTTTTTGAAATCATACCCGCCGAAGATAAACATGATGTTCTGACAGAGTATGTCGGGGATGGTAGACCCACACACGTATCGCGCCAACCATCGAGTGATAGAATTACTCGGCAGGAAGTCCTTCACGCCGAATACCGACAGGAACAACTGAAATAAGAGAAATTGACAGATTGGTTTGTAATCATATTGGCAAATATGGTTTAAAGGGACTTTCTCACAGATTGATATTTTTATCTTTTTGAAATATTTTTTCTCTTGATGAAATGACAGCATAGATCTACAAAGTTATAGATTGCATAAATCTAGATCATTGATTATTTCTTGACCCTGTTCAGAAAGCATTTGATTTTGACATCGCTCATTTATCTGAAAGATACAGAATTAATTGTTTAAATAGCTTATTTAAGAAACAATAATGTAGAATTCTATCCCGCGAAATCTTCCAAATTGTCAAGAGGTATCATACACTCTATTGGCCAACACCCTCATCACATGACGCTGGCAATTTAACACAAAGAGCAATCCAACCGCTATCTTTTAGTCGAGATTTCCATCAACACACTAAATGGCAAAATTCTATTCACATTTATTTTATAATCTCTACTATAGTAAAGCTCCCGCTTCGCTTCCAGGTATATGAGGAACGAACGAAAACCCTGCAAAGGAGATTGTCTTTCTTAATAACATAAAAACAAAGGTTTTCAGCATCGTTAAAATAGAAACTGGTCATTTTTTGGGAGGGTGGGGGGGGGGGGGCAGAAAATCTGTAGGTCTCATTTTAAATGTTCGTTTATCACAGAACAAACGCTGTAATCGTATTAGTTCACCAATTATACATTTATACAGACTACCATGGAGGGAAGCCATTGCCATCATTTTTCTTAAGTTTTATGTTTTTTTTGTTATCCTCTTCAAATCAATAGAAGAAAAACAGTATCCCGAATGCAGGTTTTTGTAAAGATATCAAGTGAAACATTTTGAGACTTATGAATAATTGAATGATTTGATTGCTTGTCAACCCTTAAGAAATAGATATGTTTACACTGTTGAATCGTGTTACAACGCTTTTGAACTAATACATACTGACTCACTGTATACAGACTCTAAATACTCAATTACGATCTTATTTTTCCTCCAATGGTTATTCTTTAATGCATATGGGCCACGTCACGCAAAAAGGGGCACTCGGACATAGCAAACAGTGAAGCCCCAGACCAGCCGCCACGTCAGTGACGTGGCGGCTGGTCTGGGGCTACACTGTTTGCCATCTTAGAGGACATCCATTTAAACCTTTAAATGAATACAAATGATAACTTTCGTGACTGGATGCTGGAATAATAGCGCTAAGATAGAGCTGAGTCAGCGCTTTTTTTTATATGTCCGAGTGCCCCTTTTCGCGTGACGCAGCCCAAATATCATACAACAGTACAGCTGATGTCGATTTTAATAGATTAGTTTTTACTTCCACATTTCCTCACTTCTGTGAAGAAGCAGCTTTAAAACTCCATTTAAACAAAAATCATCTTATCACCTACGTCGATATCCTTGGCAAACGGTGCCAGTAGTCGAATAGGACTCTTCATGTTTCCCAGGTAAGCGACGGGGGCCAATGCAACAAACAGCTTTATCTGTGATGCCAGTTTTCTGTTGTGGGATAACTCCGCAAACGCGATCTGCGTGCCCTGGGAAAACCCAATGTAAACAAGGTTCGACCTCCCTGTGACCTTCAAAATCTTGTCTACCGTTGCTGGAAGGTCAAAGGTCGCCATCTCGTCCCATCTGAAGCAGTCAAAACGTGGCGTTATACACATTTTGATGACGAAATGTCAAGTAAAACATATTTTGATGACAGAATTCGGAGTTTAACATGTTTTAATGATAGATATGGAGTTTAACATATTTCTATGTAAAAATGTGGAGTTCAACATAGTCCTATGACAAAATGTGGAGTTTAACATATCTCAATGGCACTTTGTGGAGTAAAACATAGTTTGATGACAAAACGTTGAATATGTTTTGTTAACGAAATGCCATGTTAAACATATCATCCTGACAAAATGGCGAATCAAACACATATTGGTGAAGGGACCGACTAATGATCAACTTGTCATTTTCCATGGTGCAAAGCGAAACATATAGAAACATTGTGAATACCATCTTTGTAATCACACAACGCTTTTGTGTGCTTACGTTTGTATGTTTACATGGGTTTAACGCCATATCAACAATCTGAGTTTGCCTACATACGTGAAGTTCCAGAACGCCTGTTGGTCCGGGGTCAAGGTCACGTGCTTGAGAGAGTAGGTATTACCCCGGCTGTTGCCGAGCCATACGTCAAACCCGGCATCTGCGAGTACGAACCCCAGGCTCTGGTTGACAAGGTTTTCGACCCAGTCCGCGGAGCTGGACAACAGTCCATGTTGCAACAGCACCACTGGTCTGGCACTCGAATCTGAATTGTGGAATACGGTAGAATGTGAAAAATGATATCAAAACCCCAAAAAAGAAACCAATAATATGTTTTTTTGTTCTTAGCTTTGTTAGAGGTGCTTGTTCACAGATGTGAGGATATTTTGAGGAAAGTAAGATTTAATATTTCCAAAACTGCACACCAGCAGTATTGTTATATGAAAATTACTAAATAATGGTCATTGGAAGTCCGATTAGATCATTTTAAATTGTTTAAAGTGTGTATACAGTGATTTGAATATGTATTTTAATCCAAAAGCATGACATCGTTTTTGAGATAATCTGCATATAAACTATACATACTCAGATAAAATGGTGTTTCCTAAATTAGTTATGCTTTCAACAACTACTTTTACTTGCATATCAAAGAACAATACGAAAACTGTATTATTTTAACGACATTTTATTTTAACATTCAAAATGAGTCTACTTTGAATAAGCACCTTTAAGTTTAGACATGTTTAAAATCAACGCTTTGAATGGCCATAAAAAATGGCTATGCTAGAGCTTTCGTATATATGAATGGTTGTGCTCAGTCTTATCGACTGAGGCTTAACAACATATAAGGACGATGCAAGTTATTGAGGCATGCCTCAATTTGAATTGCTCGACTGACTTGTAAATGCTAAGCTCTTCACATGCATCATGGTACAGATGGGTGAATTTATTGTATATTTATGACTTTTATCTCATTTATTGTAAATACACGGCGATGCGTATCGTGTACACGTTTCGAAAGCAATTGTTATGCCCTTCGCTTGAATATTGTTGAATAAAGGTATTAGATATACCATGATGAAACGCATTTATAGACGGGTTTCTCTGGGAAAACCACAAGCCCAAACAATAAACTCCTCATTGTTTTGTAGTGTATTAAAATACTTATAGTAATAGCCAATGTATAGAATCAAACAGAATCTTCATAAAAAATTACTTACTTGCTCCATTTGATCGTTTTGAATACCAACTCAACGCGTCTATTCTTAATTGACGTTAATACAAAATTCTTGGTAAATAATTTATTTTGAAACCAAAAGTAGTTTTACTCAAGACCAATTCCATTTACAATGTTCACATAAAGCCAAGCTTGATTTAAGCGATTATTTAAGCGACTTCTTTTGGAAACAAGCCAAAGATTTCCGCTTGACCAATTTGATATCGTTAAGCTAAACATTTATCTTAAGTATTAAATTAAAATCATTTACATCTACGCACATTAATTCCACGAATATCGATTCGAAACGTTTGATTGTAAAGCATTTTGTAAAAAAATAAACATGAATATAACTAGGTCAAACATTGTGGATACGTTTTCAACGCGTCCGTAGAGGTCGCTTTTTTCTGCACCGGAAGTCAATTACCTCTAGCACGAGGCCCGTTGCCATGGGGAATTCGTTGTACACCAAGAATATACCCGTCGTCCGTGGTAACCTCGTACTCTTCACAAGGATATCCCTTACTTGTTATCAGTTGACTCTAAAAATAGATGGAACAGCTGTTCAAACAAGGAACAAGTCTTACTTTTCGAAAGATGCTCACAGGATTGAACATGATTGAACATACAACTTATTAGTAAAAGTTCAGAAGGTGCAAGTTACAATAAAAACACATTTCTAAACAATCCATTGAAATCCGTCTGTTAGCTGTCCGTTTATGAACAGATAGTGCCAATTGGATTGGTACTGTTCGTGAAGGTGCAGTTGGTGCATATTGAAATGAAAATGCATTGCTAAACATTCGCTGGATTTCAATTCGTCCATTCTTTTTTTTTCGTGTAAGTAATATAAAAATTGTATTGTTTCAATTACATTTTATTTCGTTTTATAAATTGTCCTATGTGTGATGAAGAATCGTTGAGACCCAAATCATCACTTAAAAAAGATGCGTACCATACTGAGGTTTTTCATAAAAAAATCAAAGACACTCTCCATTCTCAAAAAAAGAGTATATGAATTGTTATGTATGTATCCACTGAAACTTGGATCTGACCCAAATTCAAAAATAGTATTATCTATGAGTCCAGTTAAGCCAAACGGAAACTTAATGCGGAAGAGATGAGCCGTACGCGGAAATAAGACATTGCCCCTTTAATCCAAAATGTCTCGCTTCAAGGTAGCGATGATTCGCCTTGATATACATCATTGCATATAATAAAGCTTTATACAAGTTTAATGAGCATGTTGTCTTTTTGTCACAAAAAGAACAGTTCTAGTTTTATTTTTTTAGGCGTTTTCTATTGCTTTCCTTATGGTAAGAGAACAGCAGGGGTCTGTTTTATAAACCCATAACCAATCGCCAAATTTTTTACTATCACACATTGAAAGAGGTTGCAGACAAACATTTCAAAATGTTATGAAATTGAAAAATAATCTTCTTATAGGGCAAAGACATTGTGGGAAAAGGAGAAATTACTCGTCGAGAGCAATTACTCCATTTCCTACAGTGTTTTCCAGATTCGTCTGCAACAAACTGGTCAAATATCGTTAATGTTCGGTAATGGGTTAAATATTTTATGCCAAAAAAATTCCGTTAGTTCAAGGCATTATGTCCTCTAATTTCAATAAAGGGCTAAGAAATATAACATTGTAACACACCATTGGCAATATTGTCTTCTCTTTAAAGATATTATACATGTTTATCGGTTACTTCACAAATAATTTCCTTAAAGGCTCATGAAAGGAAATAAATGCTATATCAATGTATTTTATTTTGTTAACCATTGGTCAGATTCAAATTGTTATCATCACTTTAACCCATCAGCAAAACTTAAACATGAAAGGCAACAAGAATTTACTCAGAATATCCAGTTAGATAACTCAGATTGCCTAATTCTTCACCTCTGACCTGGTCACGTGATACACAAACTTTTGAACCGACCAATCAGAATTCGTTAAGAACTCCATCTATTTTTTGAGTAATTTATTTGTACTCATATCCTTTCATGTGCCTTTAATCTGTTTAGTAAAACGGTACCCATGCCTTTAAACTCACATACCCAATGCACGTGGGTTCAAATACCAGCACATCATAATGAATCATTGGTTTTCATGGGAGATATGCTCCCGCCTGACTCACGGAATATCCAGTGTTCTTACAAGTTTGATTAGCCGCGATTGGTCAATCAAACATGGGATCTCTCTTGATTAACTAATAGTTGGACACCTGACACCAGGATATAATTCATATACTTTTGCTTTGTTGTTAAACACAGTACACATCTACACCATTAGAAGTTCATATAGCATACGTGCTAATTCACAGAAGGGTTTATTTGAAAGTCAAAATAAAATGCATTTGAAACCTTACAGTTTTTGTATTATTGTTTGATTAACATTTGAAAGTTGCTATCGAAAGCCTAATTGATTCAGGAAGCTTCTTTGTATCTAAGGATGAACAGTTTATATGCGACTACACGCTTTTGGATTAAAAAACGTAACGTTAATTTAGTAACGTAACGTTATCTTATGACGTCACGTCAGTTGTTTATATTTGAATTCATAATCTTGATAAAGGCGTAAGCCAAAACGTTGAAATGATATTATTATGATTTGACAAAATACGTGTTGATTATTTTCAAACAAAACCCTTTTGGATTAAGATACATATTAGTTCAATGAAAACATAATATAAAAACTTAAAAACGATCAAATCTTGCTTCGAATTATACATTTCCTCACAACTGTGAACAAGCTCATTTAAAGAAGCAAATGTTAATTTAGCAAGGATAACAACTCACCACGTTCATGTAAATTTCCGGGTCCACTCGGGAATATTCGTAAGCGTTAATTTCCCAATCAGCCGACGGAATCATATCGGACGTGCATACTCTCGTTATGATTAGAAAGCAAACCACCCGAGCTATTCGGTCCATTCTGTTTGAACACACCGCACCGACTGGCTTCAAACAGTCAGCTTGTTGAGGAAATATTTTCCTTAACCCCCTTCCCCCATATTCATAGGTTTCTTGATTTACGCACTTACTGTGGACATCTTAAGAAACAATTGTGATAAAAGCAGAAATTGCTCGGGACGAGCAATTTCCGCTTTTGTCACAACAGTTTCTGAAATATATTATAAAGCAATCAGTCTTTAAATCATTTAAAAGCCGTCTGCTAGTTCTTTAGGTTTCGACGAATCGAAAGTTTTAAATGAAGGAAAGGGTAAAACGTACCGATAGAAATACTGGATAAAATCTGTAAACATTGTTAATCTTTTTCTGCATGCATATTGAACACTACATTGAGTATTCTTTCTTCGTAGACATTTCCCATTGCCTTTTATGAGTAAGTTTATGATCAAAATGAACATTGAACTCATTCATGTGGAGTTTAAAGAAGAAGCAAAAGATAAAACAAGGGAATTTCGTTGACAAAGGAGAATTTGCTAAGATCGAACAAATGGGGATGGGGGGCTAGAACCTATCGCAGTAAAAATACAGTGCCCATCTCATCAAATGTCTTTTGATTTGTTGTTTTTGTTATTTCGAACACCCTACGATAAGCCCAATGTCTAATATAATGAAAACCAACAAAAAAAATATTTTGCGAAGAAACAATGATTTAATACGACCCTTATCTTGACCTCTATTGTATTGACATATTTCACCACAAAAACATTAACACATTAGTTTCATGAACCGAGCAAAGGTCAATTATACCACTTAACTAACCATATCGGATCGGAAACTGACGGTATAAGCTAGATACAGTTCTAGATACAGTGAATATTCCCCTCTCCTATGTATTCAATTAACTTATTAAAGACACCCAACGGTATTGTAACGAAATAGAATATTTCTAGATTTATCACACAGATTTCCTCCATACGTTACAAAGATATATTTCGGTGTTCACAATATACAGTTGTCCCAAGACGTGGTTTCAAATTTGGATCGCTCACAAAATTACATTAGGTGAATGGTTAAAGACCAACTGAAAATTAAACCACCACACTTGACTTCACCAGAGGAAACTACATTACACCATTCTACACTACACCTTTATAGACTCCGTACACTGCTAGACACTAGACATCACTTTTGTACAGGATACTACGCTACACTACACAACACTACACTTTTGTACAGGATACTACACTACACTACACCTTATTGCACTTAACTCTACTAAACGTCTGCACGCTACACTTCACGACACCTGAGGTAACTACACTACACCACACTGTTGTACATGATACTACACTACACTGCACTACGCTACACTACACTACACTACACCTTATTGCACTTAACTCTACTAAACTTCTGCATGCTACACTTCACGACACTGGAGGTAACTACACTACACCACACTTTTGTACAGGATACTACACTGCACTACACTACACTACACCACACTACACTGTCCCTCACTTAATTTTTCCTGGTTTATACTTCACTAGACAGTACCACATTTTATCGTTCAACACTACACTTTTCTAGACTTTACCACACCTCACAACACAAAACCAGAGCACAATAAACTACATTGTACTACACAGTTAGTATACCCCGCTACACTAAATTCTCAAAGCCTCAGACAACACTCAAGTACACCTCGCCTTGCTATACAAGACAACACAACATTAACCTTTAGAATGCTCGGTACTTTTCTTAAACTATATTTTTGTATCACCTACTTTCCAAAACCTTAAATATCTGTTTGATTTTGATGAGAAAAGATGCTCAGAGAAGCAAACAGGTTAGATCATAGACCCTCCACCAATTCACTTGGCACTGGCGGCTGGCCTTTGTCTAACCAGTTTTCATAAGCATGAATTCGGTTCCATCACTAGATGGGTTAATCCAATATGATTTGTTGCGTAATGCCAAATTCGTTACACATTTATAAGTGTTAAGGAATGAGCAACTTTGTGTGTTTCGTAAATGCTTATACATCCGCCTTGTTAAAATGAAATCATAGTAATGAAAAAAAGCATTCGTCATTCCAAAATACATGATGTAACTACGAGAGCTTTGCTAAATATTTAATAACCCATCACCAAACAATAACGAGATTTGACCAGTTTGTTTCAGACAACTTTAGAAACCATTGTGGGAAAATGAGAAATTGCTCTTAACGAGCAATTTCTCCCTTTCTCACAATGTTTTCTGCCCTATCAGAAGATACTTATCAATTTCATCACATTTTGAAATGTCGTCTGCAAACTCTTTCAATTTGGGACAGTCATAAATGTGGCGTTTGGTAAATGGTTAAACAAACATTGGTTTTGTTTTTTCAACTCTTACGATAAGAACTTGTGATCAGCAGACCTCTCGTTATCTCATCGAAGTCTCGCGTGATAGTGACGTGATCACGACACTAACTCATGACCCAATCGTGACTACTCGGATATTTCCGTGAGGCGAAAATACACCTCGGATATAACTGTAGGGTTACAATATTTTGGGTGAATAGTCCATGGCTTATAACACATTTCCTATAAGCGTCCACGTTAAGTAGTTCAATATATATGGAAGTGTTATACATAATTTCAAAACATCATTTTTTATTGGTAACTCATACATAATAGTGGAATTATAGATTGTAGTATATATTACTTTTCCCTTAATCAAATTAAATGACAATTTAGGTTTAACATTTCAGATATTTTGTTGAAAACGAAAGTACAATGTACACTGAAAGAAGTTTCGCGAGAAGCAATATGTCAGCTTCTATATAACTTTAGAGGTGTTTTCATTGGATAAACCCGATGTGTTCATATTGTTCATGACCATGATAATAACTCTACATCAATGTCGTTTCTTTACGGCGAGCTGGGAATATTTTCCATATCAATTGGTATTAAAAGTAAAATAATTCATTTCTCGAATCGCCTGATGACTGAAGTAGAGACACATTTTCTTTCCGAACTTATATCTTAATGATTAACTATGGAACGCCACAGCTGTCTTATGTTCAACACTGATATGATGTTTGCTTCATTCCTGTGTTGTTGTGTCGAGTGATCATTATGTTTAGTTTATAATAACGCATGTTCGGTTAATCAATAATGTTGTTGAGTCTAACTATTCATTGTCCAGATAAAAATTGGTTTGTTCGGTTGAAAGCACATGATGTTGGGTTAAACTAATATGTTGTTAAGTTAGTACGTTGACTTGTTATGCTGCAAAATCATTCTGTTCTGTTCATGTTGACATTACGTCCGGTTAACACATGCTGTTGTTGAGTCACATTAGCATGGTATTTGCTCCAATTTTGTGTTGTTGGGTTATTTGAGCATTATTGTATGTTAATAATACTATATATCCACTTAATAAACGGTGTTGTTGGGTTGATTGATCATTGTGTTTAGTTTATAATTTAGCATGTTCAGTTGATCAATAATGTTGTTGAGTCTAACTATTACATTGTCCAGTTAAACATTGTTTTGATCGGTTGAAAGCACATGCTGTTGGATTAAACTAATATGTTGTTAAGTTAGTACGTTGACTTGTTATGCTGCAAAATCATTCTGTTCTGTTCATGTTGACATTACGTCCGGTTAACACATGCTGTTGTTGAGTCACATTATCATGTTGCGTTATCATGTTGTTGGGTTGATTTTCATTATGTTCATTCGGAACATATCGGAAGATATAATTTCGCGCGAGAATATATTTTAGAACGTCGTCACGCTCCATTAGTTAAAAATAGTGCATAAGCGCTAGTCGTGTTTTGATGAGCTCCGATCAGACTGATTTTTCGCCATGTCTTACGCCAATTTTAGAAGAGGGATTAAACGCCGTTATACAGGAGGTCGGAAACCGTATGCTACCAAAAGAAGAAGGATTATGTTCCGTCGAAAAAGACGTACTTTCCGTAGAAGAAGGTTCACCAGGCGATTTAAAAAGAGGTCACCGGTTATGCGTCAATATAAAAGGGTACAGCTCCGCTTTTTTAGGACTTCTCCTGATATTCTTCTTAATATCGCTGGAAATACTACACTTACTTACAAGTACCAATTTGATTTAGCTGAACTTGCAAAAGAACCTGGCCTTAAGCAGTTTATTAAGAACGCTGGCCTTGAGTTTGAACAGGTGAAAATGAACAGTGTTATGATGCACTATTATGTTAGCAACCCTGGACAATCCTTCAACACGAATGATTCCCGCCTTTTCCAGTGGAAAAGATATGATATGGATAACTCTGGGATCATGAATGAGTCATCAATCAAAATCGCCGTGAACACCAAGTTCCGGACTATCGACAAGAGCCGGATTTACAAGCAGACGATCAAGCCAAGATTTCCGAGTAGTGTTGGCTATGCAGTTGCCCGTAATGATGATTGGTTTCAATGGAGGAATGCTCGCAATGACAACCCCTGGTGGGATGCTCATGTACTGGCTGATAATGTTTCCCGATTTCCGAAGAGCAGTAATGGCTACCAGTTCTGTTGGCAGAACTCAGATCAAGACCCAATTACCATCAAGGTTTGGTACTCAATCATCATGAAATACCGCCTGAATAATTTGTACAAGACTCCCCGAGTAGCAGCTCAACCCAACAAGGATTAAGTGAACCCAACAACATGTTAAGTCAACCCAACAACATGTTAAGTCAACCCAACATAATGATAAGTTAACCCAACAACATGTTAATTCAACCCAACAACATGTTAATCCAACCCAACAACATGTTAATCCAACCCAACAACATGTTAATTCAACCCAACAACATGTTAATCCAACCCAACAACATGTTAATTCAACCCAACAACATGTTAATTCAACCCAACAAGATGTTAATCCAACCCAACAACATGTTAATACAACCCAACAACATGTTAATCCAATCCAACAACATGTTTATCCAACCCAACAACATGTTAATCCAACCCAACATAATGATTTGTTAACCCAACATAATGATTTGTCAACCCAACATAATGATTTGTGAACCCAACATAATGATAAGTCAACCCAACATCATGTGCTTTCAACCGAACAAACCAATGTTTATCTGGACAATGAATAGTTAGACTCAACAACGTTATTGATTAACCGAACATGCTATATTATAAACTAAACATAATGATCACTCGACACAACAACACAGGAATGAAGCAAACATCATATCAGTGTTGAACATAAGACAGCTGTGGCGTTCCATAATTAACCCTTTACCAAACGCCAAATTTTCGATTGTCCTAGATTGAAAGGGTTATGCAGACGACATTTCAAAATGTCAACATTGGAAAGTAGTCTTCTGATAGAGTAGAAAGCATTGTGGGGAAAGAAGAAATTGCTCGTCACGACCAATTACTCCTATTCCCACAATGTTTTCCAGAGTCGTCTGCAACACACTTTTGGTCAAATGGCGTTATTGTTTGGTAATGGGTTAATGCCGTCAATAGTGACTTTAAATAGAAAAGAAAAAAAAAGATAAAAAAAAAATCTCACCTCAGTCGGAAGACTAGATCTTTGATAGAATCAGTTATACTTAAACTGTTAGACCATAAAGACATTCACAGAACGGATAAACATGCATTTATCAATCGACATCGGCAGAACTGACACGAACAAATAAACTCTTCTTCGAATTAAGGACAATTTCATGTAAGTTTTAATCAAGATTTACAGTTTGGACCATATCATAAATGCATGAACAAAATGAATAACTTACCACTTTTTAGGTTACGTACCGCAGAGCGTTCCCTGTCGGTTGAAACCAAAGGGGTCTATAGTTATGCTGGCGACAGTTCTATGTAATATACTATAAACATGAACAACGGTTACGATTCTCGAATGGAAAATCCGACTGCAACCCGTACGAAGTCGTCTGTTATTTCAACAAACAATTAAACAGAAACAAGAATTTTTCAGATATCGAAAGAATAATGGTTTTCAAAGAAAAAGAAAGAAAAAACCCTCCCATGACGGTACCTTTCTTAATGCAATCACTACAAGGTTTCTTTTTCAAATGATGCTTCGATGTTTGGGCCCATTGGCAAGGGTATGTTCACCTCATTCACTTTCTATGTAGCAATAACCAGGTACAATGCGGTCTTTACTTCTCAATGGAAATATTTAACAGTTCCATTATAACGAAAAAAATAAACAAAAAGAAATTGCATAATATATTACATTATACCGACCCCAGTAGATGAATATAGACCTCTTTGGTTGAAACGGGTCGATATGACGGAACCTCTTTTGGTGACAGAAACTTTTATCTTTGGAAACTTGGGTGTGTAGGTTCTGAAAATCATTTTTACTTGAATCCGCAATACATTCGGATTCCTCTGTGAATTACGTGAACAATTGTACGTCCGAAATAGAGCAAAATTACTATACAAACTATTTGCAATAATGGTAAAACATTTTCTTTATTTTTGATATCTAAAAAAATACATAGAGCTAATGCCGGCGTTCTGGTGAGCAGGTAACATTTTTAGGGTTGCAAACTCTTGGAATGGGATTATGCGCATGCGCGCGTTCCGTCTCACTTGACACCAATCTGAACACACCGGGTCAATGAAAACGCCTCTGACATGAAATGGATGCCGCCATATTGTTTAGAGCGAGTGACATCACTTCACTTTCGTTTTTAAAAACAGATCTTAAATGTGAAGTCCAAAAATTCGTCTAATTTGATTAAGGAAACAACTGCATGTGTCACAACTTATAATTTTGCCATTTCGTATGAGTTACCGATAAAAGGATGTAAAACACTTCCATATACGTTGAACTACCTAACGTGGACGCTTAGAGGAAAAGTGTCATATGCCGGGGACGATTTACCCGAAAAAATGTCACTCTACACTTATATCCGAGTAATCTGGTTCTCGTCGTACTATAATAACCAATGTTATGATAAGGGGCAGGTAATACAGACTAATATCCGAGCGTTCTCCTAGTGGTCTCACTTTTCATTTTGGTTAGAAGTTCTCTGCTATCACAGAAAAAAATACTTCCCGATCTGGAAGGATCATTTTTTTTTTCATTTTAAATTTTGAGTCGAAATCTTAATACAGCATTTTCTTTCAATTTTAAGTTTAACTTCTTTGGCCCAAGCATTTAAAAAAAGTAATGGCAAAATATATTTGTATGTAAAAAAACTGACAGGAGTTGCTTAACTCGTAATCAAACAAGTCTGTAACCTTATTTTTTTCTTGTTGGTTCGCAACAATGTCCCGTAACAGCCAACCCAGGAAATGTTCATTCGATAAAATGAAGCAATAAGTACATTAGACCATGCCCTCAAAGTAAGGACATCAACAGTGTGTTTTTGTTATAGAAAAAAGATTGTATCGAGGTAGATTCTTTAATACACATTAGGAAAAAAACAAAAAGTTATGACTGACAATACTGGCGAAATTGTCAAAGTAATGTATGACTTTGATTCATAATTTATTTTCAAAACAAAAGGCAGGGTGAATTAAATCATAGAGAATGCATTTCTTTGGCGTCTCAGCTGTAACGTTTGGGTCACATGACTGTTTCTATCGTCACGTGATTTCTATGAAGACAGTGGTACTGTACTGAAGTGTAGCGATAGGAAGTATTCATGTGCAGAGTTTGATGTCCGAGGTGTATTTCACGGAAACACCCGAGTAGTTTCGATTGACTAGACACAGCTTTCTTGCGTTCACTAAGGAAAAACAATTTCGGCGAACAATTTGTCTCACGAAAATCTCTATAGAACGGATAAAACTTTTCGCAAACGTTCGCTTTCTTAAGGAAGATAAATCAAATCCGATAAAGAGAAAGCACCGTGAGACATTTGGAAGTAAGTTACGAATATGTATGTGTGCGAACAGGGTCAGAGTTATCAAAATATTCCTTTATGGGATTTATGGTAAGTTATGCCTCACATTTTCCATGATGTAAATCAAAATTAAAACAACCGTAAAACGTTATTTTCAATTTTATCATGAACCACCCTCTATTCATTACACAATCAATACAAACATTTTAACAAGGAGTGAAAGAATCCAAAGTCCACCATTTTTGCTCGTTTGTTTGTAATTTGCGAGTCAAGCTCCACTTCCGTTTGCGAGATCCACGAGCGCTCGCGGAGATAATGTCGTAAAATCTTACGGATTAACAGTAACTCGCCAACAATTCGCAGACGTTTTCCTTATGTAAGCATGCAACAGTTTCCTACAAAAATATGCGAATTGGTCATGGCCAAAAATAGAAATAGTCGGAAAGGGTAAAAGATTCAACATCATATTTGAAGGCAATGGTACCTGGTGTATCCCAAAAGAGCGTGATATTTAAAAAAATAAAAAAGATACCAATTAGCTAATTCGAAACTAAAAGGTCGCGACCTTTTTCCTCCGTGCCCAATGTTTATTCCCAGGGTTGTCAATGTGGATTGTAAACGGTGTCCTGTTGTTAAGTTTACAGTGAACTTGATATAGGGCTTACACTTTGAAATATTGTGAAAAAAGTAGCAGGTGTGCATATACTATTGAAAGCATTCACAGCTTGTATGCTGTTTTGCGTGCAAGAAAAGCAAACACATGTTGGGCCATCCCTTGCGAATTTTTGTATGCGACCTTTTCGGCGAAGGCTAAAATGGTGGATTTGAAATCAGTTTTAGCGGCCAAACTTTTTTCCGCAATATCATGCAAATTCCTATAAATGGCATTGTAAGTATTGTTTTTTGCCGTTCTCTTGTTGCCCTAAAACACATGAATACAGCAAAACGTTTCCTGTCATTTCAGATTGATTGTGAAGGGTGTTATTGGTTTCGAAGAAGATTGGTTGTCGGACTGGTGAAGAAAGGACCCTCTAAACCGTGTGCTGCTACCTTATTGAACGCAAGGCTTGTAATATGAGAGTATTACGGATAAGGGACACAACTTCGTTCGACATGGACGGAACAAAATCACGGAGTGATCTCCCTTACCCTTAACTTTTCAAATTGATATATCGATCTTATGAAAGCTAAGTCAACAGGTCACATATTGATAATTATTTTGATATTTCGGTGGAAATAATGGCTTTTCGCTTAACCTGATTTCCAAGAAGACTCAAAGTGAATGGATAGCCTAAGGATGTATGTGTTACTCAACGACGATCTGCTTTCACGAACGCCTTTTTTTGTATGACCAATCTGAACAAATCAGGTTGCAGAAAAGGCCAATTGTTTCAAGCAAAAGACTTTACACAAACTATCATTCAATCTGAAATCATCGGGTCTTCCGATGACAACATAGTGCTTCTTTCTAGACCACTTTCATTTTCAAATATTGATCTTAAATTCAATATCTAAAAAGTAATTTAATTTGATTAAGGATACAGATATTTTTCACAAATTATAATTTTACTATTTAGTACGAGTTAGCGACCAATAATTATGTTTCAAAATACGTTATAAAACCCAACGTGGATGTTCCCAGGAAATATTAGCCGGAACAAAACGTGTAACCCTACACGAGTTGTATTTCTCGGGTCACATAAATACCCGAGTAGTCATGATTGCCCATCAATATAATTTAGCAATAGTTCCTTGTTCTATAGAACAAGCAAACAGATAGAGAAGCTATAAACTTTTGTATCCTCCCAGAAAGACATGGAGTCCTTATCACATCGTTCGTTCGTTCGTTCGTTCGTTCGTTCGTTCGTTCGTTCGTTCGTTCGTTCGTTCGTTCGTTCGTTTCGTTTCGTTCGTTCGTTCGTTCGTTCGTTCGTTCGTGTTCGTTCGTTCGTTCGTTCGTTCGTTCGTTCCGTCCGTCCGTTCGTTCGTTCGTTCGTTCGTTCGTTCGTTCGTTCGTTCGTTCGTTCGTTCGTTCGTTCGTTCGTTCGTTCGTTCGTTCGTTCG
>OX401406.1:8197547-8457547 GCA_947846245.1 Cerastoderma edule | reverse complement strand
TTAGAATGCACCTTAATCAAGTATTCGCTCCTGTGTTTCATGTTTTATAACATGGGCCTCTAAACAATCACTTGAAGGCTTCCCAACTGATTATTTCTTTTCATATTAAACGTGACCATGTATTTTTCCCTTATGATTCAAAGTTACATTAGCTTTTATGGTTTGCCAATTAAGCAATACAACTTCCTTAAACTAACAGGCCAATGTCTTTCATCATGCAGTTGACAGAAAAAAGGCCATCTCAGTAAAGACAGTAGAATAGGGCTCTGTCAGTCCAATATTCTAACAAATCTAGGTTTTGAATGCCTTAAATAACTGAATACTTTAATTTTAATTTCTCCTCATGGAATCCATCAAGTTTGTATACATTATTTCTAATGTTTTCACAGACTTTTGAATAATCAAATGTTCAAGAGGTATTAATTTCACACCAATCATCTGGTAATCATATCATCTTAAGAGTTTTCCATGCTATTATGTTATAACATTCATCGAATGATTATGCAAATCTTGAAACCTATTGCATTGTTATAGAAAAAAGCAGTTTTAACGAGACACCACAACTGATCAGTGGACAGCAGCATTTTTTTTCTCACTGATCGGATGTGACTGTGTCTTTGAGTGGTTAATTCTCTTATTTCTTTTCATTGCTGAAAGCAGTGGGATGAAGACTGCTCCTTATATTTTAATTGCCTTTCAAATGAATCTTCTTGACGGTGGGAGTAATCAAACGTTCATGAAATGTTTATGCAAATTTGGGAAATTCATGCATTGTTTTAGGGACATGAAGGTATAATAATAAACTACACAACTAATCAGTTGACAACAATGTTTTTCACTAATCATATGTGTCTTTGAGTGGTTACCGTAATTTGCTTGGTTTGTGACAATGTTGCAATGGATTGCTTGGTTTTTCCTTAAGACACGGATGCAGGCCAATTCGACCGCCTCAAATGCTTTTCTGGCCGTCTCAAATTTGCCAGATGGTGAAAAATAAATCGATGGTACCTGAAAAGAGGTAAAATTCATATTCAGTCCACTCGCCCCAGGACACCCTTGCCTTCTTAACAATTCTTCTGGCTTTCTTTTCCAATTCTTCAGGATCATCGGTGATGGTAAAACATTTAATGCCAGAGCAATCAGTCCGCTCAGCAAATTTATGATTCTGTGCACATTTGGGTCTTCAACAATAAGAATCTTTCTGTCTGAAAAGTAAATCGTCATGATTAATCAGTGTCATTTGCTCCCCGAAATAAGTTCCAATGGTGTAGCTTAAAACAATTTTGATTAAGAATTACAATCAATAATGAAAAGAATCTGCGACAAATTGCGAAACTGGTCTCCGCGAAAACCGATCACAAATGAAACGAAATGCTTCTGAGACGGAAAGGAGTAATCATAAATTAGGACCAAGCTAGGAAAACTTCGTAACACGTTTAAAAAATATCAAAAGGACGGTATTTACGATGTGGCCTGCACACAAAGGAATAACTTTTAAGAATACCTTTTTTGGGGCGATTTAACCTTGGATATAATGTGAAAAATGACACATTTAGCTGTTTTCCTGCAAATGCAAGTAACTGTCTACATTTGGCGGATTAGGCGGGATAACAGTCAAATACCTTTATGTACCTCCAAATGAAGAGTTAGTGTCGAGAGATTGCGGTCGCTTTTCATTCAAATATCCTCGGCTTTTTCCCTACTATTTGTGTAAGTTGCCGACCGTAGACCAACAGGCCTCTGTTGTTGTAAGTGAACAATAACGCTTACATGTAACTAACTATTGATTGTGTAAACATCTTGATTTTTACGTTGTCATAAACCGCAATCAATGATAATTATATAAACAGATATTATGTAAGGATGCAGTATTGGCGCAATGGTAAGTGTCTCTGACCATGGTAAACGCTGACCGAGGTTCGTACCTCGGCGTAGTTTTTTTTTTTTTTTAAAGCTAAGCGTTTGACATCCTTGTGGAAAATTTATCTAAAATATCCGAACAAAAAATGATATTTAAAAAGAAAAAATATAACAAAAAATAGGTATTCAATGAATCTCATTGCTAATGCATAAGTAGTGCTTCTTTCCTGATTAAATGTAGACATTCAGAAACATGTAGACACATTATAGAAGTCCCAATGGATTTCATGGTCAAAAGTCAACTAAACTCTTTTTTCATTTTAGGATTGGGAGAATGTGTTTTCAGACCATTTCGGTCATACACCTCTTCAGACACCATTCGGGTCACAAGATGAGGCCTGTGCCATAGATCTGTCTGACGAAGACGATCTCCAAGATCAAGAATTAAATATCGAAGACAGAATACGATGGTACATAGAGGAGTGTAACAATGAATCCGGTAGTGAAAATAGTGATGATCAAGACGACATAACGGTTGATAATCACATCCAATCCCCTGACGCTGACCTATATAGTGTTCGCAGGTTGAAAGCTGATGGATGTGGATGCAAACTAGACTGTGCAGCCAAATTCAGCGAACATGACATGTACTCTCATGTGTTAAATGTAAGAGAAATGGATAAAGTGGAGAAAGAGATGTACGTTATAGGAGCTCTTGGAGATTGTAGCGGAGAAACGAAACGGGGAAAAAGCGGGTCCGAAACCGAAGACAATTTAATTACATGGGTCAGCAAGTATGCAAAAAGTTATTTATGTTGGTTTTTTCTATTGGTGGGAAAAGTTTGAAGAACCTGTTGAAACACATTGATCAGCACGGAGCAGTCCCACGCAAGCATGGAAACACAGGGAAAAGACAAGCACACACACTATCATTTGAGGATATCAAATATGTGGTTACTTTTATCGCAAACTACGCCGAAATTCATGGGTTGCCCTAACCTGCAGCACCTCGTGGAAGAGACAACTATCCACCTATATATTTGCACTGCCAGATCACCAAAACATTAATACACGGCGACTATAAACATTCACTAACAGATGATTCGAGAGAGATAAGATATACAACATTTGTGAAAATATGGAACAATTGTGTGCCCCATATCCAAATTGCCTCCCCTAAGGACGATGTATGTGCAACATGCGAAAAATTACGAAAAAGAGTCTTCGACGCCAGAGAGGAAGAAGAGAAACTGCAATGTCGGCACAATTGAGGGACCATATTCTAGCTGCACAGAATGAGCGGGAACTCTACAATGAGTGTATTTCACGCGCACTAAACGGCAACGAAGACGGATCCCCCATACAACCACATGACATTTGATTTTTGCCAAAATGTGGCTCTACCACATCATGGTCGACAAATGGGCCCATTATTTTTCACAACAGCGAGAAAAGTGCAAATATTTGGGATTCGTATTGACCATATACCGAAACAACTGAATTTCCTCATAGATGAGAATGAAACAATAGGCACAGATGGGTCCTCCGCACATGGTCCAAATGCAGTAATCAGCATGATACACTGGGCGTTGGACAACTACAATACTGAACCAAAATGTACATTCCATGCAGACAACTGTCCAGGTAGGTGCATTACCTTCAGTTACAGTTTATCAAAAAAACCAAAAAAAACACGGTGCCATTAACACACCGACATTGTCCTTTTTGTAATATGTTAACCGAAGAATGTAAATTGCTCCATGAAAATAACTAACACAGTGCTTTTGCTATCTACGCCAGTTTTGGTCAGCCTGCACACCCGTACAATCTGGTGATAAACTGTTCTCTTCCAACCCTTATAAAATTAACTTACGATAGATGGGAATAACATTATTACTAGACTACAATATTGACGAATTCAATTGTCGAATATGAAAAGACAAATGTCAAAGATTATAACATGTTTATTAAACATTGTGACAAAATGTGAAATTGCTCATTAGGACAAATTTGCTCTTTTACCTCAATGTTTTCAAAAACATTTTTTACTGTCAAGTTCAACAACTTTATTTCTCAGTAAGTTGAATTACCCAAGTCAATTTTGCGTAATCGCTCACACAAAATCCTCCATCTTGAATCGGTAATGAAATTACACTACATGTAGTCAACATAAACTCTTTCTTTTTAGGACAAAACAAAAACCAGTTTGTTCTGGGATATTTTATGTGGAGAGTAATGTCTGGTCAACATGACGAGATAACGTTGATGATGCAGGTGCCAGGACACGCACGCTGCAGGGTGGATGCTGGATTTGGTCTCATCAAACAGCTGTTCCGTCGATCAGATTGTGATTCGCTGAATCAACTAGAAGAGGTTGTTAATAAGTCAGCAGAGACGAATGAAGCTATACGTTATCCTTCGTGGCACTGGCGTGACTGGAAAGCTTTTCTTGCTGTGCTATTTCGGCCAATAAAAGGAATAAGGTAAACTGATCTTTTGCGTACTATTATGGTTGTTATTTTCAGATTTATCATTGTTACAGCTTCATACTCTCTGATACCAGGCACATTAGAATGAACAAAACTTAGTCTCGTCCAAAATAAAGATGCCTATACCACAATGTGAACAAGACAGTAACTTCACAACTGTCATAGTTTACACATGAATTAAGAAGTAAAGTTTTATAATAAGTCTTACATTCTCATTTGCAACTAGCAGCATGCTTTCATATATTTAGCTTAGAATAAAACCATTATTATCGTACTAGCGACATTGAGGCATTCAGGTGGATAACTCCATAAAACACTGATTTTGTCTGCAAGTATAAAGTAAATGACCTTGTTATAAACTACTTTGATGCAAGCAGGTTGTTATCTTTCAGGCAATATCAGTATTTCGAGTTTTCGTCAAACAACCCGGGAATTGTGACCGTGCGGAAGGAGAGGAATGGTGAGGAAACAACGTTTAAAATGACAAGACCCGGAGTTACCACAGTGGTTCATGATCAGCTGCCACAACTTCTTACACCAGCAGGGCTGACCATTGAGAGACAAAGATACCTTTTTAGGACTGTCAGACCATTTGTGCATTCTATGTACCAAGACGAAACATGTCCTGCACCTGACAGCTAAAAGGGGTGCTTTGACAATAACTTAATTAGTTTTGATGTTATTAGATTTGTAAACCCTTAACTATATTTATTTGTAATCATACAGGTTTTTTTTTTAAATGATTGAAGCTTGAAAACAATAAATTGTTGCCTTATATTTTAATCATGATTACAAAAACGAATATTTTTCTCAAAAAACTGTTTGTATCATTAGATTATAATCATTTGAACATAAGCATTTTATTTAAACCGTGTCATTTATGCAAATTACAAAATGTATTCATATGTGTCATATGTATCAAGAAATAGTTATCATGGCAACAAGAACATTAACCAATTAATTCCAAACAGCCACTGCTTAGACACAGGTGTTGTGCCTTTATCTGTGACTGTTTTAGTTGAAATGGAATGCACACCCAGTAATTCAAGGCTTGGGAGCAATACCACTTTCTAAGTAAATAGTCAATCTTACGACGTCATTTGGCCGACGTCATTTTCTCTTAATTTATGTGTTTCCTATAAAACGCCATTCTTCTAAAAAGCCATAACTTTCTTAATATTTTGAATTTTTTCAAAATTATTTCGCCATTACACTGAGGAAAGATAGATTTAATAAGAAATACAAAAATGTGAAAATCGAAAATTTTGTCATTAAGGGCCCTTTTCTCAGATCATGGCTCATATATATATATATATATATATATATATATATATATATGGGTTTTACATCACATCAACATTATTTCAGTTATGTAGCGATGCCCGACTCTTAATGATGGAGGAAGACTCCATACTCAACTGCCAATAGGGGCTGGTCAAGGCGGGTAGAACCATCGGCATTCCGTAAGTCAGTCGGGAGACTGCCTCTCATGAAAATCCATATCCCTCTCAGGATTTGAATCCACTGACTATGGAGCAATTACAAACCCCCACCATGCATATAGTACAGATGACGATTGAAAAAAAAGAATGATGACAAACGAAGTGCCATTTCTGATTCCTTATATATTTTGCCAGTACATGTAGTTACTTTTGATGTTGGTCTCCTGGCAAACTAACGAGAAGAAATGGGCCGCGTCATGGGAAAAGGGGCACTCGGACATAAATAAAAACCGCTGACCCAACTCTTTCTTAGCGCTATTATTCCAGCATCTAGTCACGGCAGTTATCATTTGTATTTATTTAAAGGTAGAACTTGATGTCCTCTAAGATGGCAAACAGTGTAACCCCAGACCAGCCGCCACGTCAGTGACGTGGCGGCTGGTCTGGGGCTACACTGTTTGCTATGTCCGAGTGCCCCTTTTCCCGTGACGTGGCCCAAATTATTTTAATCTTTAATCGGCTTGACCAGTCCTTATGGGTAGTTAATGTGGAGATATTCTTACATATGCGACGGACCAGGGGCCCGTTTTACTAAACAGTTTACGCTTAAGGTTTGCGTAAGTCTAAAACAACAAGTCCTTTTATTCCAATATTTGGCAAAGCAATATTGCAAAGTAACACATCATTGGAATCGTCTCTCCGAGACGCTTCCAATGACGTGTCACATTGCAATATTGTACTTTCATTGAAGATATTATCCATGTTTATCAATTATGACTTACGCAAACATTTTCCGTAAGTTGTTTAGTAAAACGGGCCCCAGGTATCGCAATATGACTGTGGAGGGAATGTAAAAAAGTCCAACAACAATAAAACGGAACAAAAAACATTTGACAAAAAGCTTGGTTTTAATTCAATCAAAGTTCCAGGTCAAAGGTGAAATAGACGCAACGTAACGTAACGCCTGCATTTATTGGAAGACAGAAATATTTGTACACGAAGGGTTCAATATCGAGCTCTTGAAAATGTGTATGCAAAACATAAGCACATATAGGCCTACCAGAGTCAAATTCATTCGGTGGTAATTTCTACTTTGCCTACCAAGACACTTCTACTGAACACTGATTATTTAGGATTTTGAGAAGAAATCTACTATTAAACTTTGTATGCTGAGACGTTTTAACAAAAAAAAAACGCTTATACGTCCCTTTTGTTGTCGTTTGATTGGCGCTTTAAATGATCATGTCACAAAAAGAGAGGGACATGTAAGTGTACAAAATAAATATTTTGACCACATGGCTGACAAAATTAGAAACTGGTCATTTGAGCAAATCTTCCTTCATCAAAAGACTATTTGTAACCCTCTAGTGGAAAACCCGACTTTGCATTTTCATGCCATATGATTCATCAATACAGAACCTTTCGAGAATAATATATTACCGATTGGTATTTCGATTCCTCGTCAAACAGTAGACGTTTGGCAAGGAACTTATCTACTCGCATGGTCTTGACGAACACACAGTACATGTTTGTTGTATTATCTATTGTGATTCATTTTACACCACCTATAAACTTTTCTGTTACTTCGAGATGACTGACTAATAACTGATGACAGGATTCTCGTATTTATCGACATGTCCATTTGAGTTGAATCAATCGTGGGAAAATCATCGACACTCCATGAGTCAGACAGGGAATTTCTATTGAAAGTCAAAATCCATTGGTTAACATTATCCACGTTTAATTGGTTATCTATGAAAACAAATAAACGACATGACTCGTATTTCACAGGAATTATTTTTGGCATGAGGCAATTCTGTTTATTGTTGTTAAAATGTTAAATGTGGATGATGAAGTTATCGTTTTTAAGAAAAGAAAATGCAAGATGTTTAAGGTGCAAATGTGGTAGCAATGCATTTTCATATAGTATGTTGCACCCTCACTCGCTTTGGTATGTGGGACAGGAACCACAGTGACAATTTGGTTTGTATAGTGTTAACGCCGTATCAACAATTTTTCAGTAATGTAACGGCTTTCATGGATCCACAAGTACTTTGCTGAATGTCACTGCCACGAAACCAGAGGTGTCAGTGGGGCTCGAACGGGTATAACATTTAGAAATAGAAGTTTTAAGTTCACCAACTTAACCACGCAGGACCCCCACAGTAACAATTAAAAGTGATTTTCTTGAGCTGTTTGGCCGGGTACACGAGGGTTCGAACTGGCCTTTAGCATGGAGTTCAATTTGCGACCTTTTATGAACCCCCGTTCGGGGAGATGCACTTTATGACCTCTTCACCAAACGACAAATTTTCGACTGTCCCTTATTGAGAGTTTGCAGAAGACATTTCAAAATGTGATGAAATTTAAAAATAATCGTCTGATAGGGCGGAAAAAAGCATTGTAGGAAAAGGAGAATTTGCTCATTAAGAGCAATTCTTCCTTTTCCCACAACGTTTTCCAGAACCGTCGGCAACAAAGTGGCCAAATATCGTTAAGTTTTGTAATGGGCTACGCATTAAGGAAGACGATTGAGAGTTAACATAGTACTCGTTTCGCAATTGATGTCATTTAAACAATAAGTTTAATATTTTCCTTGAGTCAAGACAACGCAGTTGTAAAAGTGCAATATTTGTATGGTGTTTAACGCCGCATCAACAACTATTCAGTTACTTTTGGATCCACCAGTACTAGGCCTAAGGCTCTGGAGTGACTTTCAAATGGTAGCACACACGTAACCAGATGTGTCAACGCGGCTCGAACCCGGGACCCTCGAGTTCGAAGTATGCCACCTTAACCACTGGTCCAGGCATCAGATGCATTGGCTATATACGTTCAGCAAGGTCAGGTCTTAATTTGAAATTGTAGCAATTTCTATGTACTTTTACTACTTGTACATTTGAGAACATATCATGAAACACGCATCATCATAGGTGAAGACCACTCAAGCTTTACCTTAAGAATGCTAGCTTAGTTTCTAAAAACAAGTTTTGTGTCATCTGCTTTCCAATCTGGTTAATTTTGGTGAGGAAAGATAGTCAGAAAAGCAAACAGGTTAGATCACAGGCCAGTCGCCAATTTACTTGGCGGCTGGCCTGGATCTAACCCGTTTGTATAAGCATGAAATCGGTTCCAGCACTATAAGGATCAAAGTTCTGCAAATACAAACTGGTCAAGCCGGAAAGAACCAGCGGCATTCTGTTAATCAATGGGACGACTATCTTTCATGAAAATCCAATTCATCCCTCACAATTTTCCTTAATTTAAGTCCGTATATAGGTTAAGAAATACAATATATAATACAAAGCCAAATATAAATGATTAAAACCTGATCTTATTAAAACAAATACATGTACATGGAAGTGAACAATTTACAAAATATAATGAAGATATGAATTGGGAACACTGATAATTATTTGAATTGTCATCATTATTGACCAATAACCTAGGTATGGAAATTTATTGACTGGCCCAAATTGGAAGCAACAGCAAACAGGGTTATTCAGAATGGAAAATGTTGATAGGTAGAAACCATTGTAACAAAAGGAGAAGTTGCTTGTCAAGCAATTTCTCCTTAAGTCACAGTGGTTTAATGAATATCTGGACTTAAAGTGTGTTTAGTTCAAAGCTTATTCAGTTCTTGATTTATTTGATTAACACAGAGTGAATATTTTTAATCAGACAGAATGATTCAAATGTTCAGTTAATATCAGTTAATTCACAAAATATTGGATCACCAGAAGGGTCTATAAGTCTTATTTGAGAACATGAAATCATCAAATTCATACATGCTGACAGTACGTACAAATGAAACAATTTAAAGGCACATACAAGGAGATAAGTAGAAATAAATTACTAAAAAAATATATCGAGTTCTTTTATTATTTTCATAAAAGTCATGACAATTAATTGACGAATGCATTCAGACCCTATTCAATAGACTGCTTTAAAGTAAGTTTTGTTGTGCTTTAAATATAGTAGTCTCCAATTCAACCATGTTTATCAACAACCTGTTTGTATACATATTCAAAATAACGAATTCTGATTGGTCGGTTCAAACATTTGTGTATCAACTGTCAAGGTCAGGGGTGAAGAATCACACAATTAAACTGGTTAATCTGGGTTAATTCTTGTTGGCTTTCACGTTTTGCTGATGGGGTTTTTCTGTGGTAACTTTTTGAATCTGACCAAATGTTTACCAATTAATATAGTTTTATATAGCATTTATCTCCTTGTATGTGCCTTTAAATTAGAGCCGAAATCTATTGGATCTTTTAAACGAATGTTAAGCTCATCCCTTGCATATCAATCATAACTAGCAAAAGGTAAATCATGCGGATAACATTGAGGAAAAAAATGAAACATAAAATATACAATTAAGAATCTTTTACATATAAACAATAAACACTGAAACTACATACATTACGGTGTGTTTCCACAAGTAAGTTACCTATTTCAATGATACAGTTCAAAAATAGAGCATGATTAAATTACCGAAATATACTATTGATAATGAACAACAGAATCAACAAGTACATGTATCTGTTTAGATAGCTGTTTTTTGCGGTTAAGAGATCGAATCACTGAAAACATTAAGATAATTGAGTTATTGGCTTTTATAAAGACATACACTGTAAATGAATGTTATTATTTTGGTTTTCACTTAGCTCTTAGTTCTATGATAGTGTTGGCTTAATTTACTCATGGATCTATAGCTATCAGTTATTGGGGGAAACACTTTCTACACCTTTCTCTAAACTTAATCTTTTCTATGCATTAGATACTTGTCTGTTACTTTCTTAGCAATTTAGCTTAAAGTCAACACATATACAATGATGATAGACGTTATGACAAATGACAAATGATAAGATAAAAAAGTTTAGACATTTAACCTAAAACTTTATACTAATTACATACATATTTAAAAATAGAATACTTAGTTAAACTCTAGCCTGGTGGAGCCTGGCCCGTTCGTATACCTAATGCGGGTTAGCATGGGCCAGGACTCCAGGCTAAGTTAAACTCTAGCACTAGCTACTGAAATGTTTGAGTCCTATTTCCTGGCCTTTGATGTTGAAACCTTGGGAGTTCCCAACTTCAGCTTTTTCGAGACCTTCTTTGGCGTCTTCAGGGCAGCCTGAAATGAAAGCAATGTACAACTAATCAGTTTTGTTCAATTCAAATCTTTCTAGACTGATTAACCCTTAGAATAATGGGTAATTTAAAAAAATGTATATTCTTGTGTTGTCTGCTTTCCAAAACCTTAAATGTTTGCTTAGTTTTGTTGTGGAATATACTCAGAGTAGCAACATGTAAGATCACAATTCACTTCATGGCTGGCCTGGATCCAACCTGTTTGCATAAGCATGAAATCGGTTCGGCAGCATAAGGGTTTAACGAAAAATCATTCATATGTATTTGAATTAAAGATTGTGACAAACAAAGTTAATGAGCAACATTTTTATTTTTCACAATCATTTTCCTGTTGATGTGTTTACTAACATACACTTAAAGGAAATATTTATCTGATCAACATATCTTATATATGAAAAGAGCTAATTAAAATGACAAATATATTGATGAAGTTCTAAAAGGGGAGAAATAGATATAAAAAAACAGAAATCCTAACATACAACTTTTCCCACAATGATTTCTGAGGTTGTTTTCTGAAGAAAAAAAAATCAGTTTAAAACCAAGGTATTATACTATTTTGGGGCTCAATGCAAAGTAAATAAATGATAAATAGAATTGAGAGTGATTTGTCAATTAAAAAAATGACCATGAGTAGTTTTTCCTTCTACCACAACTATTTCAAGAATGCAAAAGACCAAGAAAATGGACTAAATTTTAACATTTAAGGCAAGAAGTTAAATGATAGCAGTAAGTGTCTTTTAAATGGGAAACCATCAATTTTCTTTGAGATAATGGATTAAAGGCACATAAAAGGAGAATAATGCTATGTCAAACTATTTTATTTGGCAAACTTTTGATCAGATTAAGTTAGTTATCACCAAAAAAAAAACCATCAGCAAAACTTTAACATGAAATTCTACAAGAAATAACCTAGATCAGCAAGTTTAATAAGTCAGATTGCCTCATTCTTCACCTCTGACCTTGACAGTTGATACACAAACATTTGAATTGACCAATCAGAATTCTTTATTTTGAAAATGTAAACAAACAGGTTGTTGATAAACATATTAGAATTGGAGACAACTATATTTCACGCACAAAATAATGAATCTTTTTAATAGGGTCTAAATGCACTTGTGAATTAATTCTCATGACTTTTATGAACATAATTAAAGAACTCCATATATTTTTTCAGTAATTTGCTTGTACTTCTCTCCTTTGATGTGCCTTTAAAACAATGACAGCAAAAGAAGAACATGCTCCCTTCATGCAAAGGTTATTTTTCTATTTGTTCCTTGACTCAAGAGACAAACTTCATGTTAGGGGAAAGTATGAGACAATGCCAATACATTCTCCATTAAAAATCACCTCATTTCAAAAAACAAAAAAGACGTCTTTATAAAAACATAGTCACAAAGAATTGCTTGCACTAAGGAGTACTAGTCAGACTAGTTTGACAAGGGATCAGTCTGAAAATATTAAGGAAACTTTTGCATCGGAAATATCTCCCAATTTCCCCATTAGAAAATTAAAGGCAATGTTCATTTCGCAATTAACTTGACTTACCAAGCAGAAACTCAATTACAACAATTTCAAGAATGTTGCTTGTTATTTAGAACGGAATTGAAACTATTTGATTAATCCGTTACCAAATAATAACTACATTTGAATAGTCTGTTGTAGACGACTCTGGAAAACATTGTGGGAATAGGAGAAATTGCTCTTAACGAGCATTTTCTCCTTTTCCAGCATTGCTTTCTGCCCTATCAACGGATTGCTTTTCAATGTCATTACACTTTGAAATGTCGTCTGCAAACTCTTCAATTTGGGACAGTCGAAAATTTGGCGTTTGGTAAAGGATAAAGACAGTAACAGTGAATCATTGAAAACTTTGAAAACAACTCTTACCTTTGCGACTGCAACAGCTTTAATTTTGGGAACCTTTTTGGCCGGCTTATCTTTGGCTGCAGCTGCTTTCTTCGCTTTCGGTGATTTCGCCCCCTCCTTTGTGGTTTTCTTCGGTTTGTCCGCCGGTGCCTTTTTCTTCACCACCTTTGTTTTCTCTTTTTCCTTCTCCTTTTCCTTTTTCTCCTTTTCCTTCAGTTTCTTCGCCTTTTCTTTCTCTTCACTGGCTGCTTTGGCCTTGTTCAGCTTGAACCGTCCCGTGTATCCCTTGGCATCCGAGTTCTTCGGGCGGAGAAGGATTTCCTGTTCCAGACCTTTTGCCAGCGCAGGCTTCAGCTTCTTCCGGACCAATTCCGGTTCGATGCTGTACTTCTCTGCGATGTACGTCTGAATCTTCGGCACTGACGATCCTGTGTTTTCTGCCAGCGTAGTAATAGCTTCGGTCGCCATCACCAAAAACGTCGGGTGAGTCGGCCTGGGTCGTGGAGCCTTTGGTTTCGTGGAATTGTCCGCCATTTTTTATTTGAAATTCACTGTCGAACGAATGTGTGCTTCTTCGAGGTAAAATCGTGTAGGACTGGCCGTCTCCCCGCCTATCACGCTGTTTTTATAGCTCTCACACAAATCACGTGCAGATTATACTTCACCGATTTGATGAACACATTTAGTCGGGTCAATATACACTTTGACCCCTAAAAAATTGCTACAAAAGGTATTTTAACTGATTCTGATAGGGTAGAATGCCCTTTATAACATATCAAAAGTTTACCAAAATCCGACTTCCGGAAAGATATTTTTTTCAAGATGGCCGCCAAGATGGCCGCCAAAACCTATTTACGGTCATAACTTTGTAACTCTCCACTCAAAATTGATAATTTTGGTGTCTTTACATAGGTTTTTGGGGTCAGAGAACACTTTTAGATCAACAGAAATAGTATTGGTTAAGTATTTTACACAGAAATCTAATATGACATACAAAAATAGACACATCCTAGATAGGAAGGACGTCAAATACATAACATTTGACTTAGAGGTGATAAATTTTGGGATGGGCAAAGCAGTGATTTTGTCAATGAGCAAACATTGATGAGGTCTTTTAAGAGTGTTGACAGTCTAACTCGCGCCAGTGGAATGACCGAGGAAATGCAAAGCCTTTAAACCTTATCTGCACCTGAAACATCTGAGTACAATAGTGCAATGCAGGGTTTCACAGACCTGGCCTATACTAGAAGTCCACAGCACAACGAGTCGACTGAGGAACCCATCAAAAGAGATGCTTCTGATCTGGAGAAAATGCACCAGGATTGGAACCTGCTCACCCTACACAGCTGATTCTACTCTGAGAAACATTTTCAATGGGATAGTGGCTTGGTCAGATGTGAATGTGCATGCATTTCAGGACACTTGGAACAAGATCATATGAGATATCAAAGGAAATTCGGCCTTTGTTTACAAATTTAAGAGAAAACTAATAGAAGATATAGAGCCAAAACCTTTGGAAAAAGCTCCGCTCTTAGGATTGGTGAAGTCCGTACTGTTGATCATGCCCTTCTGTTCCATCGTTTCCTTTTAGTGTCAAAATCTGGAGACCTTTCTCCAGAAGACGTATTGTCTTATGAACTTAGCCCCCGTCTTCCCGCCCTCTTTGAAGCCAAGAACATACATTGCAAAGCAGACAAGCCACAGGTCATTTAGGCAATTAGAGGCAATGCTGAAAACGCACCAAATGAGGATGTGATGAACTGAGTCCCTGAAACAGAGTTTTATGTGCTTGATGGTGCATAGTTTAATTCGGAAAAAGGCGACCAATATAAAGCAGCTGCTGAGTCTTGTGCGGATTTTACTGCGAGATACAACATACAAGCAATAGTGTTGTATGTGGTTAAGAAGATGGCCCTTCTTTCAAAGGCAAGACATATTTTAAAAATGAGGAAAATTGTGAACCATGTTGTGAGTGTCTCCAAAGAAACAGAATGTTCATGCAAACAGGAGGACGTTTATTTCATGACAAAAACAATGCAGGCATGATTGCTCTGATCAGCACAGTTCTGACCTTCAGCCGGTGTAATTTCTTTGTTTCACCAGGGGATGCAGCTAAACATATTGTATAAGTAACATTGGTATGATCCCGTCATTGCACCACAGGGTTAATTGGCGAGGATACAGATTCGTTAATCTTGCTACTGTATTACTCTAAAAGGTACCATAAGGCCATATCCACTTCCATTCTGGAAACAAAAACAGTCAAAAAAACACAAAGTGTATAATATCAATCTTTTGAGAGAACTTGTAGGGGACGAAGTGTGCAATGAGTTGCTTTTTGTACTTACACAGGTTGTCATTTAACTTAAAGATTTTCATCGTTGGAATTCTTTTCGTAGATTAATAAAATGTGTTCCAATCATGAAGATATGCGCTAATTCATTCCTCCTTCAAAACAGGTTGCAAGAGTAAATTACAAATGTTGGAAAAGGCTTGATGGAGGGGCTGTTTTGTGGACAGTCCATTGACTCCTTAGAATCACTGTGCCATGACATTTTCACAAAGAAAGTGGCCATTCAAGAAACATTTGTTACTCCTGAGCGACATCCTCTAACATCCCATGCAACAGTTTGGCATAACCAACGCTTATATTATCAAATCATAGTGTGGATGGGGTGCCAAATAATATGAAACCTACTGAATGGGGATGGAAACAGGAAAACAACAGAATAATTCCAATCATGACCCACTGCTATCCTGCACCTGGCGAACTATTGACAATCATACATTGTAACTGTGTTGTAGGATGTAAATCCATTCATGCAGCCTCCGACTCCATGGACTCCTCTTCACTGCTGTATGTCTCGTCCTCCAATCTCTGCCTGCTTCTCAAAAATGAGCAGAACAAAAAGTAGGCATAGGCGCTTCCGAGAAGTAGGAAAGGTTTAAACAATGGAACATGGTAAATCGTGTTGACACATTTTCAATTATAATTCACGTTTAACCTAAAACATCGAAAATCTAAGAATGCAATGCTTCGAGCAATTATTTAATCTATCTGTAGATTATGACCTTTGCGTATCTGAACTTTGATTGTAAGCGCAAGATCTTCACTCCCGTTGCACAGTTGTTCAAGAAAAGGTGGATCTATCATGGTTTTGCCTTCTAACCAAACATATAGTAGCGTATAGGCCATTATTCATATGACCGATGCTCCTCCTCCTCTTATTGTCTCAAATCCAGTTTTTAGACATTTGACTAATAATTGAGTGTTTCATAGCCGATTTTCCTTACGAGCAGCAGGTAAGAGTCGTTAGAAGTATGTTTGGAAAAGAGGAGAGCCAATGGTTTCCGATAATTTGATTTGTTCAAAATTCCCTTTCATTCAACGCCACCACAATTCTGAAGATTTTTTTCTGATTGGAATCATGTTATGCTTACATATTACTGATACATGTACATTTCGACCTAAGGTTGCTGTAAAAGGACATGTAACAAAATATGTTTTACTGAAATACACGTTCAAAACATTCGATACATGTACATCAAGCAACAATTACGTGGATTTTCATCTTTTAACCCATATGTGTTTTGTTTTTGAAATGGATTGATCTGATGACAGGTAAAGCCCAGAATTGTAGGCCATTAAACCAATGCCTTGTCATTTGAGACCTTCTGATTCCATTTGTTGTTGCTTTATGTATCATAACATGTCTATAAAATGTCTTACATTGTGTAGATTTGAGGGACAAATAGCCTAAGTACAGCTGCAATTGGCATAGGCATTAATCACAATTCATTGTGATTTGTATTAAGATAATATAGTACTTGCAAAAGTAGAGCCATATTTATCCCACTCCCCGCTTTTCTATTTGACTGGCCTGTACATAACTGCAAGTATTGTTCATAATAGTAAATTTTGCAGTGATAATTTGGGTTCCAAATCAAAGCATGAGAGGGGCGAGGGTATAAAACAGTGTTACTATCCAGTATGAGAACTTAGGTCGAGATGTACATGTACCACTAATCTGTAAGCATAACAGGATTCTAATCCGAAAGAAAGAACCAAACCTTCTGTCTTTTGGTGGCGTTTAATGAAAAGTAATTTCGAACAATTAAACTGTTTGGAGACCCGTGCCTGCTCCTCCGATTCAAACCTGCTTCTCATGAACTTCACCTGCTGCTCGTAAGGACATATTGTCATTTCTCATTTAATTATTATTGACATAACTCGAAGAACTGAATTTGAGACAACAGTGGTGTGGAGGAGCATCGGTCGTATGAATAATGGACCATAAGCTACTATATGTTTAGAAGACAAAACCATGCTATATCCACCTTTTTCTTGAATAACTGTGCAATGGTAGAAAAGCTCTTACGCTTTCCAACGAAGTTCATTTACGCAAAGGTCATGATCTACGGATAGTTTAAAAAATCACCCGAAGCATGGCATTCTTAGATTTTCGATTTTTTATGTTGAAACTGAATTATAATGGAAAAAATGTGTCGAAACGATTTACCATTTTCCATTGATTAAAGCCTTTTCCAACTTCTATGCCTACCTTTACGTTCTTCTCATTTTAGAGAAGTAGGCAGAGATTGGAGGCTGTGTATGTGGCACCTGCCAATCTAAAAACTGTGAAAATCGAAACATTTCACCAGAGGTCTGTATTGAAGAAGGGGATGACAACACAACAGTTTTAAACCCCGAGACAAATTTTATGGACAATGGTTATAGAGTATCTGTGAACAGCGTAAATTGTATTTCATAATTACTCAACTACCGTATTATATCATCATTTCAATAAAAGTATTTTTTGTCTCCCAAACTATGGGGTTTAACAAACAAAAAACACCTTTGAGTCAAATGTTATGTACTTGAGGTCCTTCTTATTGAGCCTGTGTATACTTGAGTATGTCATGTTGGATTTCTGTGTAAAATGATAAATTTGTACTATTCATAGTGATCTTTAAGTGTTCTCTGACCCCAACAACTTACGTAAAGCCACCAAAATTATCAATTTTGAGTGGATAGTCACAAAGTTATGACCATAAATAGGTTTTGGCGGCCATCTTGGCGGCCATCTTGAAAAAACATCTTTCCGGAAGTCGGATTTTGGTAAACTTTTGATATGTTATAAAGGGGATTCTACCCTATCAGAATCAGTTAAAATACCTTTTGTAGCAATTTTTTGGAGGTTCGGCCATTTTTTTCCATATAATGACCCGACTAATTTTAGCGGAATGCTCAGTTGTTCTCACCTACCATTGGCGTAGCTTCATTGAGGCACTTTAGGCACGTGTCTACACTTTTATTTCAGGGAACGAAAAGAAAACACACAAAAGAAACGGCCACTATTTCCTGCTTAAACAAAATATATTATTGTGGTCTCAAATACATACAAGAACGCACCTGAGCGTTTTCAAACTGCATTTCTTTTGCACGGGAGAGCATGCCCCGGACCCCTTCAATGACGTATCTACACATTCATTTCATCAAGCTACGCCACTGCTTACCAAAAGGTTACCCTTTCTCATAGCAGAAATTGAATAGTGGTCAAGTGTAGATTCGTGATTACTAGGGGCATGACACTTGCCAAATGTTGATTATTAAATATGATATTTTTTTTTCAGATTGAGAAGGAACATGACCATCTGATATTGTGAGCAACTTCCCCTTTTACAACATTATGTGATAAAGATATGTTAATGAAGTTTTTTTTAAATTGAATGTAAATGTGGAGTAAATGTGATTTATAATCTATTTAAATATGATGAAAATGAACCCATTCCCTCGCATGGTATTGTCGCCTGCTTCAAATTCAAATAATAAAAAAAATCAAGATTATGTAACAGTCATATAAGGTATATATTTAATTAAAATCTTCTGTGAGAAAGAAACAAGTTTACAAAAGCAGAAATTACTCATAACGAGCAATTTCTTATTTTATTCAATAGTCACACTTATTTCTCGAGTATTCTGTTGTGCGACCGTTGAAACGAATGTATATGGAGAAAATGGTTAAAGAATTCATCTTCAACATTTTCCGGTCCGAAAGTTCTAAAGACAGATTGCTCATTCTGGGTTTAAGTAGAATTTTAGTATCCAAAGATGGAAACGTTGGAAATGCTTTTTTAAAACTGATCGTTGCTAATAAGAATATATTTTTTATCTTAGCTGATAAAATGAGCGGTAAAAGCAGAAATCTGTGTCAATTTATCTCACTTGATCTCTTTGGTTTTTGGGACGTTAAAGGGATTGTATCAAAGATTGGGATTTCATTTTTTTTTAAGAATGGAATGTCTTCTTGGTATATTTTTATGGAGCATTTTATGCTAAAAACTTGCGTTAGTTCAAAACAACATTCCCTTTTATTTCAATAATAGGTTAAACAACGTTGCAAAGGAACTAATCATTTGAATTCTTCCAATGACGTGTCCCATTGCAATATTGTACTTTCATTTAACCATTTACCAAACGCCAAATTTTCGACTGTCCAAAATTGCAAGAAACGGGTTAAGTGTCGTTATTGTTTGGTAATGGATTAAGATACAAGACATGTTTATCAGCGTTGATTTACTCAACTGATAAATTGTTTAGTAAAACGGTACCAGGATGACATGACTTCACAGATCTTGTAGTAAAACGGTACCCGGATGACATGACTTCACAGATCTATAAAGTGGCACTATAATACTAGATTGATGATTTGATTCCTACCCCATTCATTACCATGAGGAAAAGATATAGAATATTTATCTTGCAGATATAGTAAAGTGTTTAAACAGTTAATTTCGTAAACAAAGATCTATCATTTTCATCTTGAAAAAATCATCGAAATTGGTAAGAGCCTCTGGAAATCTGAATACGGAGTTGGTTCATTCTCCAGTCATGTGGCACTAGCAATGTGCGTCAAAGAACAATCCCGTGACTATCTATACATGTATACTTTTCATCCCCTTGTGGTGAAGATATGTCACATTTATTTTGCAGATAAAGTAACCCGTTTAAACGGTTTATTTTTTTTAATTATTTACCTTATTTCAATAACACATACATCTATACGTGACGTTATTTCAAGATATTGTCATCACATGGGTCTCTAAAATGTTTGACTGCCAGGTCCCCGACAGTCAAACATTTGAGAGACCTTTGTTTGGGACGAATGTAAGTGTAGGTCAAATTGTTTGGGGTACGGGGTCCTCCCCCAGAATAGTATCTTATCACAGAACGTCGGAAATGCAATTTGACATACATCTAGAGCAAGAGAAATGTGTAGACCGTGGCCTATAGTAACGGCATATATAAAGCTACGCCCCTGACTGTCCATGTGTATAACTTATTTCAAATGTTCAATTATGTTGGTCATTTCAGAAAATAGTAAGCCCTATAGATATGAAACCATCCAAATGGAAGCGAGCTCGCTATCAAAGCACTGAAAAGTGTGAAAGCTTGTTTCACTTTGCCTTAATCGAATCACAGACGTTCGACAATTTTAGAATAAAGAAAGACATCAAAACTTGTCTTTTGTTTAGGGCCGAGAATTGAGAAAATCACTATTTCACTTATGTTACGGACACAACCAATCCAACCTATAGGCCTACCCATTTCGCTGTTGGAATAATTATGAAAATTTAGAAATTGTTTCTTTTAAGCTTTTAACTCAATTATTTTACATCGATTGTGAAACAAGTTCTTACAACTGAGATGAATCACTCTACATTTCTGACCCCATTTCTGCTTCCTGGATACATTTCAATTACTTGCGATGAATGTGGGTTAATGGAAGATTGCAAAGCGGTACACGCTTCTCACGTGGTTCGAACGACGACCCTCGTGTCCAGAGGCCAATACCCTACCACAGGAACACTGTCATCGTACATTGCATCATCGTACAAAAGAGACGAAAAGATATGGCAGAGGTGGGATTCGAACCCACGCCACCGAAGTGACTGGTGCCTTAAACCAGCGCCTTAGACCGCTCGGCCACTCTACCCATGTGTCGGCGTGAGTTGCAAAGTTTGTACTTGAAATATACACTCATTTCGCCTTTCACGAAAGTTAGCCTGGTGTCCGGCTCGAAGTTGAATTGTAAGAAGAAAACACAGACATGTTACGAAGGTGCTGTCAAAGATTAGTCGTTTGCAGATCAATATTAGAGAAAACATGTGCACGAAATCTTTCCGCTAGCTACAAGAGTAAATTATCACTCGACTACTTGTACCCAAACAGCGATCAAAATCATATAGCACATGTAAGCTTCAAGGTGAGTATCGTGACTTCAAAAGTTGATACATATTCGGATGTACGTTGGTTCGGACTGTTTTGTTCTAGCGAACTTAAGACGACGATTTAGTAATGGATCACATGAATATACAAAGCGGATTCAGTTTTAACACAACCGTAGATCGAGATTTAACACAATTAGACTAATATACCCAGGTTTTGGTCATCATAGTGCCGTGGATCGAGATTTAACAAAGTTAGACTAATTTACCCAGGAATTAATCATTAAACTGCCGTGGATCGAGATTTAACACAATTAGATTAATATACCAATTCATAATTTTGATCCATTACTAGCTCAACCAACTTAAGAATCATTTCATTTTTGTCAATTCAAGATGTTAACTTTTGCGAAAACAGCTTGTATACATATACTTATTGTGCATGCTTGTTTGACTGTTTGTAACTTGATACGATTTTCAGCCGTTAAAAGCAAAAACAAATTGATAAAATAATAAATCAAGGATTTGCCCAAGTGGACTAGGGCTTGCAAAACCCTGATTATAAAAAGGGTATTTTCTTTTAACATGTCAGATCATCAGGCTAGAGGATACATTTTGACTTATGTCTACCCATGTTCTACAAATTAATATAAATGGATACATGGATTGATGGGAAAACTAGACTTAAAATACAGTCAACTCGACAGTTCCGGATCACTAATAGATAAAAGATCTTTTTTTCTTGTACTAACCCATTTCCTGTAAAAATCAACATATGAATTAAACGGGAAAAACGTCCATTTATACCTATGATTTGCCGCTTTTATTTACCATTTTTCAGTTTTTGAAGAAAACAATATCGGGGTCATCACTACAGTTTCAGATCAAATGTGACAGTTCCGAATCACGCTAATTGTCATATCATTTATTGTAAAAATAGTTAACTTAGCAAAGAGACAATCAAAACAGAAAAAATATCATCAATTAATACTTAGTTTTCATCAAAGACATGCCTGGTACAATTTCTCTTTAATGAATTATTTTACTGTTTCCTTTTAAGAGTGTATGAGAATGACCGGAAGTAATGTTGAGAAAACCCCTATAGTGTCTATAGTACCAAAGAGGTGATCCGAAACTGTCGAGTTCCCCTGCCTTCATTCAACATACAATTTTTAATCCAAGGCCCATTTTAGCTTGAAATTTTCACATGACTACATTGTATTATATTTTTTCTTACGAATGATGTCAATTTTAAATGTACATTTTGTTTAAATGAGCAACAAAATCGCCGAGAAAAAAATTGTTGAAATTAGGTCAACTTCCGGTGACTTGTCTTGTTCTTAATTAACCGTTCCAAATTAATTGTGATTGCTTGAACAGTAGTGGAAATGTCATCTTTGTTTTGTCAACAGCTTAATGAATATGCTAAGTGAAACTTAAGTTTTTAAGGCCAGAGTTTCTTTGCATTCATAGAAATTTGAGAACAAACATAAGATGATCGGGAACTGTCGATGATCGGAAACTGTCGAGTTGACTGTATAGAAATAATTCAACGTGAAGATTGATGTTTATTTTCTGATGAGGCAATCGGTTCCTTATTGAGATCTAACTGATTCATATCATAGTCTCAATAATGATCCGTGAATGAAGCTTTTTTCATCATTTGGACATTTATCGTGTTTCGTCAGTCAAAATAGCAATAGCCTTTGATACCAGTTATCTGGACTAACTGATTCAGTGAGGCAACCCTCTTTTATCAGACTTTATGACTGGGCATGAAGCTACTGATTTACAAGGAATTTTAACTGATGGTTTGTATTGGCAATTGATTCTTTATGAAAACTCTGCTTACAATTATGTTAATTATTTTGTAGCACACAACAGCTGATAAAGCAAGAGATGAAACTGAGGCTCAAACACAAGATGAACCTTTTACGGGTTATATTCCAATTGGTAAGCTTATACATAGATGTACAATATTTGAAGATCTAATTTTCTTGAGAGTAGGCTTCTGGGTCGACTTTTGGAATGGTAATGGTTCTTTCCTTCTTGACTCAGACATATCTGTTCTAACCCATTAAACATCAACCACCTTTAACCAGTTTGTTGCAGACGACTCTGGAAAACATTGTGGAAAAAGGAGAAATTGCTCGTGACAAGCAATTTTTCCTTTTCCCACAATGTTTTCTCCACTATCAGAAGGTTATTTTCCAACTTCATCAAATTTTGAAATGCCGTCTGCAAGCTCTTTCAATCCGGGACAGTTGAACATTTGACATTTGGTTGAGGGTTAATGACTTATAAGTTAAAACTTATTTATTTTACATGATGGCAGCGGAAGATACTTAACCAGTACTCAGGACAATTTGTAGACTATTCCAAGCAAATATCACCTCGCTGCTCACAGCTTTTTCACATTATATTATATGAGCCCATTAAGCAACTTCCAAATTTCTAAGCCTTGTACTGGTAGGTCACCAAGGGAAAAGGGTTAAAAACGATGTTAAATCCATAAAAAACATTAAAATCATTGATAGAATTGAGCAATCTGCTCTTCATCATGATTTATTAGTTCAATGCCATCTTATTTATTTATTTCAGGTGATATTGATATAAGTTATTCAAGAGCAAGTGGAGCAGGGGGACAGAATGTAAACAAAGGTAAAACATGAGAAAATGGGTTCATCAAGCAGGAAGGATGTAAAATTGGAGAATTTCTTAACCCTTATTGTGCTAGAACCCACTTTATGCTTATGCAAACAGGTTAGATCACAGGCAGGCCAGCTGCCTAGTAAATTGGTGGCTGGCCTGGATCTAACCTGTCTGCTACTCTGGGTATCTTTCTTCATCAACATTAAGCAGATATTTAAGGTTTTGGGAAGCAGATGACACCCAAATCTATTTTTTAGAAAATTACCCAACATTCTAAGGGTTGAACTCTATCCATTCTCTAATTTTTATGGACTGAAACAAGAAATCTACTCTACCGTCTCTGTTGGTTTTACTACACTTTTTTTTTCATGAAGGATTCTGCCTATACACTGTATAAGGAAATAGTTCATCCTGACTGTTGCTCTTATCAGTGAATCATCGATACAGCAGTTTGAAAATCAGTGAATCTGTCTGAGGAACAATCTTTTCCTATGTAAGCAGTTACAAAGAGTTCTCACATTAAATGGTTTTTAACCTTGCCTTCATATATATACCTTGTCAGTTGTAATTTCAAATAAGAGGATTGGTAATGAGAAGTTTGACCATATCACACGCTGTCAATTATTTTTGGATTTTGTTTTTCAGTCAATACAAAAGTGGAACTAAGATTCAATGTAGATGAAGCTGAGTGGATTCCCAACTGGATAAAGCCTAAGCTAAAAGAACAGGTATGGAAAGTAAAACCTTACTGTCCAAACGAAAACTGTTTAGCCCTTAATCAAACAACAAATTTTCGACTGTTGCAAATTGAAAGAGTTTGCCGAAAACATCTCAAAAATGTGATGAAATTGAAAAACAATCTTCTGATAGAGCAGAAAACAGCGTGGGAAAAGGAGGAATTGCTTGTTATGAGTAATTTCTTCATTTCCCACAAAGTTTTCCAGAGGCGTCTGCAACAAACTGGTCAAAAATTATTATTGTTTGATAATGGGCTAGGAGACAAGTAATGGCTAGTTTCAAAAATTCCATAACATAATTTCTCAAACTTTATTTGGGTCCTGCTAGTAAATTAAAGGTTTAATGAACACCTGATGTATGCTGGTATCTATGAAATAGAGCTAAAAAAAAATAACATATATTTTGTTAAATATAAAATTGTTTTAGAGAACAGTCTGTCCTATGATTGCATGGTTATCTCAGGCATTACCCTTAAAATGCTGGATAATTCTTTAAAAATAGATTTATGTGTTGTCTGCTTTCCAAAATCTTAAATATCTGCTTAATTTAGATGAGGAAAGATACTCAGAGAAGCAAACAGGTATGATCACAGACCAGCCGCCAATTTACTTGTCGACTGGCCTGGATTAAACCTGTTTGCATAAGCATGAAGTTGGTTCAAGCACTATAAGGGTTAAGTGTTTGCTATTTTTGTTATACATGTAATTCATCTTTTATGTTTTTCACATTACGCTATTCTGTCTTTTTAATTGGTCTGAAGAATTACTTATATGCTCTCCTTTTTATCTGCCGCAATTTGAAAACTTGTCTGCAGCAGAATTCTATACCAGGGATATTTTGATAAAGGTTTTATTACTTAGTATTATTTTTCAGGAACAAGGTCGAATAACAAAGGATGGTGAACTTATTGTAAAATCAGAAAAAACGAGGAAACAATTTTTAAATCAGGCTGACTGTCTAGATAAAGTTCGTCAAATGGTTTTTAAAGCAAGTATAAAGCCAAAAGAACCAACAGCAGAAGAATTAGAAGTAATTGAGAAAAGGTAAAGAAATTACTCAAATATTGATATCTGTCTCAAACTGTTCCGCAAAAGAAGTTATAGTTGACCTCTCTACTCTAACGTCCAGTCATATTTGTTATACAAACTCTTTGATCTCCCCTGATAGTTTTTTCAATGATATTGATGAGTTGAAATCATTTCAATAACATCATATTCATGTGTTTCCATGCAGTCTTTTTTTTTCTTTCTTATTTTCTTTTCCTGAGATATAAGACAGAAACGAGTCACCAATTACCAAATCTGGACAAAACTTGGAGTCCTGTACTATATCTGTGTCTAACATGAAACTGAAAATAAAAAAACATGCAATATTTCAGCAATATCACAGAAATTTTTAACAAAGGAGGTGGTTTCAGATTTTTTAGTACTACCTGTTCCTTAATTTTGAATTTGCTTGTTACAATAGATTAAAGAAACATAGAGAAAGATGAATATTTGACATTTTAAGCACTTCTTCATTATGTCATTATGATTTAGTCCTTATGCATTTCATAAAGTTTTATATTTTATACTTTATAGTTACAAGTACCAACTACTATCACTCTAATCTAGATGTGGAACATGATTCAATAAAGATAAGATATTCAGTAGATTCGATAACCATGACATGTCAGTGAAGTTAATGACTGTTGCTATCTTATTTGGCACTGTTGCTTACCTTTGGCTAAAAGATGTCTCTCTAATTCTCTTCATATGTTATCACTCGGTTTCAAGTTGAAACCAAGTGATGATACATGAAGACAATTAAAAAAAAATTAGACCATTATATGGTTTTTATTCCATCCACTCACAATGTAAATTTGATTGCACGTCACATGACAAGTTTTGAGTACATACACCAGCATTTTCATTCTGACATCGTTTTGTAAAGATTGTGGCTATAGAGAAATTGCTCATAAATAATTTTATCTTTTGTCATAACTATTTCTAGTGCAAGTACTATAATATGATATGTTCTATGGGATAGTGGATTAGACTATCTGTTTAACTGTCTTTTTTTCAGGAAGGAACTTGCAAACAAGAAGCGTTTAGAGGAAAAAAGAAGAAACTCTCTTCGGCGACAGAATAGAAATGCGGACTATTACTGATTAACCTTTGTATATTTTGATTGTGTATTAAATGTTAATTTCCTAAATGGTGTTATGTCTTTGTATACATGTACTTTGAAAATGCATTTAAAGTGCTTGTTCACAGAAAAGAAAATTTGAAAGTCAGAAATGTTGAAACAATACAGTTTTTGTACTGTTGTTTGATAAACAATTGAAAGTAGATATTAAAAGCATAATTATTACAGGAAAAAGCCCATGGGTCCTATAAAAAGCTCAAGGCTCCTATAAAAAGCTCAAAGGGCTTATGAAAAGCTCAAAGCTCCTATAAAAAGCTCAATGGGCCTATAAAAAGCTCAAGGCTCCTATAAAAAGCTCAAGGGGCTTTTAAAAGGCGCATGGACCTATAAAAAGCTCAAGGGGCTTAAAAAGCTCAAGGGGCCTATGAAAAGCCAAAGGGGCCTATAAAAAGCTCAAGGGCCATATAAAAAAGCTCAATGCTCCTATAAAAAGCTCAAGGCTCCTATAAAAAGCCAAAGAGGCTTATAAAAAGCTCAAGGCTCCTATAAAAAGCTCAAGGGGCTTATAAAAAGCTCAAAGCTCCTATAAAAAGCCAATGGGGCTCAAGGCTCCTATAAAAAGCTCAAGGGGCCTATAAAAGCTCAAGGCTCCTATAAAAAGCTCAAGGGGCTTATAAAAAGCGCATGGACCTATAAAAAGCTTAAGGGGCTTAAAAAAGCTCAAGGGGGCTATAAAAAGCTCAAGGGGCCTATAAAAGGTCAAATGGTCCTATAAACAGCTCAAGGCTCCTATAAAAAACAAGGGGCCTATTAAAAGCTCAAGGGGCCTATAAAAAGCTCAAGGGCTTATAAAAAGCGCATGGACCTATAAAAAGCTCAAGGGGCTTTAAAAAGCTCAAGGGGGCTATAAAAAGCTCAAGGGGCCTATAAAAAGTCAAATGGTCCTATAAACAGCTCAATGGGCCTTGAAAAATACAAGGGGCCTATTAAAAGCTCAAGGGGCCTATAAAAAGCTAAAGAGGCTTATAAAAAGCACAAGGTGCCTAAAAAAAAAGGTCCTATTAAAGCTCAAGGCTCCTATGAAAAGCTCAAGGGACCTATAAAAAGCCCAAGGGGCTTATTTAAAGCCCAAGGGGTCCATTAAAAGCCCAATTGGCTTATAAAAAGCTCAATTGGCTTATAAAAGCTCAATGGGCTTATATAAAGCTCAAGGGGCTTATAAAAAGCTCAACAGGCTTATAAAAAGCTCAAGGGGCCTATAAAAAGCTCAAGGGGCTTATATTATCCTGAAGGGGCCTATAAAAAGCTCAAGGGGCCTATAGAAAGCTAAATGGGGTATAAAGGGCCTATAGAAAGCTAAATGGGGTATCGAAGGGTCCTTTCCAACTTCTTGTCCAAAACATTCAAAGCTACAGCTGCTTTTTGGTTTCCCAATTCAGCGGTTTCAGCTTCTATCCAAAATTAACAGGCATCTGTCCATTCTGATACATTTCTTTTTGTCACTAGCAATTTCTCCTTTTGCAATGTTGTTTTTTCAATTTATTCACATATCACAGTTGCAGAACTGAAAGGGTTTTCACATGTTTACAAAGCTTTTCTAAAGTTTTCTGCTCCAAGTAAAATGAAATGTCAACTGCAGGTGGTAAAGAGTTGAGAAAATGGCCCTGTATTCCAACACCAGTTCACCTATCCATGCTTTCTGGATAACCTATTAGAACAAAGCTAGAAAAGAAAAGACAAGTGAATCAATCAATGCAGGACTCTTTCGTATTTGTATTGTGTTAATGCCATATCACCAACTTTTTAATTATATAACAGCTTCCTTGGATCCACCAGTACCAGGCAAGGGCTCTTAAGTGACTTGCCAAAGATCACTCTCACAAAACCAAGAGGTGCTGGTTGCGATCGAACCTGGATCCCCTGAATTCTAAATCCACCAACTTAACCATGCAGGACCCTCAGACTCAATAGTATGCCCTTCAGTTTTGTGAATTACTTTTTAAAGAGCTTTTTAAGTCTGTGTCTACCAAATTTCAGTTAAGTTTCAGATTTCCTTGATTCACCAGTGCGTGACTAGGTTTCTGAAGTACATTGCATTTTACCGAAGGACACTTGCACAAAACCAGGTATCTAAGGGGCTAAAACCAGAATTCTTAGAATGCCAACTTTACCGCTGGGCCATGCAGGCAGGACCTTCTCTTCTCCCATGTGTGCATTGATGCCAGACATGGTGCCGATATAATAAAGTACAATTTTTTCCTTTATGCAAGTCTTAGTGGAAATTATCACATGTGCTAAGTCTTTCTTCCTTTCAGTCTACAGAATTAAGTCTACAGTTTAACAGGACTATATAAGAACATAATGTGTTAACGGGATCATTATATAGCTTAGTTTAACCCTTGTAGTGCTGGATCTGACTTCATGCTTATGCAAACAGGTAGGGTCCATGCCAGCCCCATATTTACTTGGCAGCTGGCTTGTGATCTAACCTGTTTGCTACCCCGAGTATATTTCCCGATTAAAATTAATTAGATATTTAAGGTTTTTGAAAGCAGACGACACAAAAATCTATTTTAAGAAAATAACCCACCATTCTAAGGGAGAAGTCATAAAATAAAGGGCATTTATAGAATACAATACAAGTGAGTTAAATATTATTTGTACGTTTATTACAAAAACAACAAACTGTTGTAAGATTTATTTCTTAAATAGATAGAAGACAGAAATGTTGATTCCCAATCTGAAGCTTAAATCTAGCATTAAACCATAGCTATTTTCTTATTTAAAGGTGTACCAAAACATGTAGGAAATTATCATGCATTTGACCATTTCCCCCTACAAGGTCCAAAAAAGATCAGGTGTCACTTATCAAGTATGACTGATAGTGAGAAATGCTAGGAACATATGACAAAAAAAAGGGAAATTCCTGAGAAAGGCAAGCAACACATGAAAAAAAGGGGAAATTCCTTGTTTCTTTAATCACAATGGTTTAATTAGTTGGCAGTTTTAACAAAGGATATGTTTCTAGGAATTGCATAGGTATGATAGACCTACTTGCTTAATCGTGATTTTTTTTCAATGTGTGTCATCTGTGAACTAGACTAATATTGCCTATGATGTTTTACAAAATCGACCCCAGCAATCTCAGCTGGCGTCGTTTCATGACTGACCTTGTTTTATCGCTAAATGTTAACAAACCTGATTGCTTTAACTCTTTTAAAAGTATCATATGAACATGTTACCATATACGCTCCTCTTTTAATGGGAACTATTCTAGAATTTACACAAAGACGGAATTTTTCTAAAAAGGTTTTTGTAGCACATTTTGGAAAAAAAAAAAAGATGTCTATTAAATTACAATTTTTCTAACATGGTGATAGTCATTTCAGAAACTTTGGATTGCTATACTTCTCCAAGATAAGCTTTATGATTGGGCTCAAAGAAAGAGAAAATAGATTCAAGACATAAAGGATTCATACACACAGTCAATATTAAAACAAGTACAAATAGATTACCTTTCAAACTTATCAATATGTAATGTCTAATTAGACAGAAATCATCTTTCAAACATACATTCAAGAGCTTTCAAAAGTACACACCCAAGATAATTTTTAATCAGTAGCAGTTCTCATGAGGCAAAATCCAAATCCATTTGTTTTAAACCTACAGTGTTTCCTTCTTTTTTAAATATTTATTTTTTTAAACATTTCACAGAAGACAATGTATATACGAAGAATAATCTTGGAAAAGAGAAATTTACCTTAGTTATTCTTATTCTATGAATACAAATTATTTCATTTTAAGAGTTATTTACTTAAAAAAAGTATGAGCCCATTACCAGACAATAATGAGCCTTTACCACTTTGTTGCAGGCAACTCTGGAAAACATTGCGGGAAAGGAAGTTGCTCATAATGAGCAATTTCTCCTTTTCCCACAATATTTTCAACCCTACCAGAAGATTACTTTCCTTTACATTAAGAAATGTCGTCTGCAAACTCTTTCAATTTGGGAAAGTCAAAAATTTGGCGTTCGTTAAAGGGTAAAGTTAAAGTCACTGTCTCCTGAACTGTTAAATTTTGATACAGCTTTCCCCATCAGGCAGAACATTTAAAAAAAAAAAAAGTATTCAGAAAAATCATTGAGACAAATAGAAAATTGATTTATCAAAACAATTTCTCCTTACATTTAAAAAGATTTCTACGACAATCTGTATAAAAATGTGTGTGTTCTTGTTTGGAAATAATAAAATACACAAGCATAATATATAACTAGCACTTAAAGTTGTCTTTTATGCAGTACTAACATATAAAATCTGAACACAAATGGTGTTTTATATGAACACATGATTGGTTAGAAATACACATACATCAACACAAAATACTCAGAATTCTATTCAATTTTGTCTTATGAAACAATACACTTTACCTTAACCAAAACTAATCCAATGCAATGATGTATTCCCTATTTCCTTCCTGTTTAGTGCCTTTAAAGGAACAAACAATTTATTCTAAAAAGATTTATTTTATGTCCATGTTTTCGATATGCTCTGTACCAAAACAATGCCTGAGCATATATTTGTACCCCCCCCCCCCTTTCATTTAAGTATTCAATCTATTAGCAGATGTCCCCCATCCCTTTTATTAAGTATTAAATCTATGGATAGATGTTCCCCCTTTTCATTAAGTTTTCAATCTACACAAATGAGCATATAAGTATCACCATTAATACATCAAGGGTTCTTTGCAAACCAATAAGTTCTTTACAAAAAGACCTGTACTATAGACTTAAAAGAAAACCATCAACACATTAATAAATTATTAATGATGGGTGAAAGATGAAGAATTTCAAAAACCTGAAATCTGTAATTCATTATCCTGAAAAGGCATGTTTGCTATAGCATTATATAGGGACAAAAAGTCTCAAAAACCTGAAATTCAGGAATTATCCTGAACACTTTCACCCATTCATAATACATCAATAAATCTATGCAATCTAGGGACAGGCTCTGAGAATGGCAAGATGATGTCACACACATCCAGCTTCAAGGAGTTTGGGCAGGCAGCACAGACTTGTCCAGGTCACGGAAGTAGGGATGATCCAACATCATCTTGGCAGAAATTCGCAGGGCAGGATCATAGATTAAAGTTTGCTGAAAATCAAAAAAACAAAACATGTATAGTCATAAACATATATTTATTCAAGTACAGAGGCCATAGGCACATAGTACTACACACAGTTACAAAATATACATACAAAAGAGTGACAATCCACAAACAGATACATTACAAAAGTTCTTCAATTAGATTTCTTCTAAGAAAAAATAAAATTGGATGTTTGCCCCCCAATCTAACAAACCAATGTGAACCAAACTCGCATATGGAGAAATTTTTAAGAGACAACTTGTTCAGGACTTTAAAATGGCAGTATTTTAAAGGGGGCCACATATCACAAGTGAGTGCACAGACATATTTTATTGTACAACAAAGACCCCTTAAGACATTTAAGATGAAATATTTAATTTTGTATCTATTTAACATTGATGCAATATATACCATTACCCACAACCAAAAACAAGGGTTCAAAGCAAGTCTTATGTCACCGTTGTAAATGACTTTGGCTTGCAATGATCTTGCTTTGAATCCCCTGCATTTAACGCGAATTCTATGAGACAGTGGGTTTGGGTGCAATTCTAGACATAGTCCTTTAGAGAAGTTAAAAAGGATTTACTTTAGAGTAGAATTGAACCTATAAAGTTTCTCCAAGAAACTGCCAAACACTGATTAATCTTAAACAGTAATGCATGTAATGATACACAGGATAGCAATCAAGAGGTGTTTTGCCTTATTGACGAAAAAGCTTACCTGAAGTAGATCGAGACCTTGAGCACTGAGCTGTTTGACCGAGGACTGGAGTTGGTTTGTTTTCCAGTTAGGAAAGGTGGGTTTATAGTCGGGCAAACTGGACACTCCAGGCCAGGTCTCCTCAGTGGGGGTCGTCAATGTTCTGAAGGTGAAAGGGGCAAGTATTAAAAACAGACATGTATCAATAGAGGAGAAAAAAGTTGCAGTGTCTTGTCAAATGGTACTCTGTTTAAAACTACTGGGCCGCCAATGATCAAACTCGAGGCTCTTAGGTTACAAGTCCACCATGTCAAGGACAGGGTCACACAGTCCCCTGACAGCTCATTAGAGAACAGTTTTATTTGTTCTTAAAATGAGAATATTGGTATTTAAAACATCTCTACACCTTTATCCTAAGCCATTTCCAGCTGCAATCATCGACTACTTGTAATGCCAACATTAAAAAGAAATTTTGTAAACTGTTACTCAAAATTCCCATTGTTTTTTGAGACATTCTAACAATCAATTAATCTAAGTTTTCTTTTTGTAGGTGTTGGAGGCTGCTTCAACAATTTTTCAGTTAATGTTACGACTTTCCTGGATCAACCAGTACTAGGATAGGGTTCTGAAGTGACGTGCCATAGGTTATTCCCACGAAACCAGAGGTGTCGGTTGGGCTCGAACACGAGACTCCCCAGTTCTATGTCCAACATCTTAACCATGCAGGACCTCAATCTAAGCAACATCCAGGATGACACTTCCCCATTCCTTCACCATGGAATTGGCAACTGTTTCAAATTGAAAACAGCAGCTATTCACAATTGAATTGTACAATATAAACATTTGCACTTCTTAATTGGCCAGAAACAAGTGTTTATCTTGACTCAATTCTGTTTTAGTCATCAGTTTCAGCTCCATTAACTATTGATACCAAATTGCTATAAATGAAATGAGTATGACCATAATTTGATCATGCATAAAACAGTTACCTAAAGATTCTGAATAGTTGATCAATTTCTGAGTCTCCGTGGAAGAGAGGCCTTTTGGTAACCATCTCCGCATAGATACAACCTAAACTCCAAATGTCCACAGGGGTGGAGTATCTCTGTGATCCGAGTAATATTTCTGGGGCTCTGTACCACAATGTTACAACCTTTAATACATTGAACAATTAAACAGTAAGACAGATGTCATCTTGTCACTTTCCATTACCTATCAACTTCTTAACCCTTATAGTGCTGGAACCTACTTCATGCTTATGCAAGCAGGTTTGATTCAGACCAGTCGCCAATTTACTGTGATCTAACCTGTTTGCTACTCTGAGTATCTTTCCTCATCAAAATTAAGCAGATATTTAAGGTTTTGGAAAGCAGACAACACAAAAATCTATTTCAGAAAATTACCCAGCATTTTAAGGGTTAAACCTTTGCTTTTTTTTTACATTATAAACAGATCTATCTACAGCAGACTCCAAAAACAATTGTTATTGAAGAACAAAATGCTCATGACAAGCAATGCCATCAATTCTCTAAATGCCTCTTCCCAGTACCACAAAGAAAATGAGAATTTTCGAAATTCATAATTATTGTTTACTGTTGTCATTTTAAATTGGACAGCATCTGTTTTGAAACCAATAACTGCAAGTTTGGAGACAGAGTTAAAGATTTGTAAGGATATAATACAACAGTTATGTGCAAAAGTATTGCACTGGATTGGTAAGTATATAAATCATGACAAAAAGTAAATTGTTCCCTGGGTATTATATGATTTCATTTCATGCAGAAAAATAATGGTATTGCCGATATTTAAAGATTCAATTTATATTTAATGTTTCATTAACAATATAATGAGGCGTATCTTTATGACACTATGTGGTGGGTACTAATCATGATATGTAGCAATTCAGTTGATTACTGACTCTGTAGGATTAGATAATTAGCTTGTTTATTCTACTGCTACATCTCATCCTGGTATCTGTATTAAACTGCATTTTAGTGTATAATGGGTCTGAGGCCTACTTACCGAAATAAAAATTTGTAATTATCATAATTTAAAGTTTTGTAAATTGTCTGAGATGCCAGTATAAAAAATAGTATAGCTGCTAGAGCTATAATGAGAAAATTTGTAACGAAGAATGGACAGTAGATATCCATGTGGTCACAAGAGCTCGCCCTTAAACAAGTTTACGTGAACTACAAACTCACTTACCTCATGTGTGTAAACTCTGACAGGGATGCCAAATGCTCTTGCCAACCCAAAATCTGCCAGTTTGATGACACCATTGTTATCTATCAGTAGGTTCTGTGGTTTTAAGTCACGATGTAAGACCCTTCTTTGGTGGCAAAACAAGATACCCTGAGTAATCTGGTAGGTGTAACTCTACAAACACAACGAAAAAAGAGATTGCAATCTGACATAGAAATCAAAAATGTTTCTAGACAACAAAATGGAAGTTCTGCAACAGGTTAAGCAAATAAAAGATTTACAGAATAATGATGGTTGGTTCATTATCTGAATGAGCATTTATTTTCTAGCTATTGAATACTTATTTTGAAATCTGACCAGTGGTTTGTGACAAGAAGATTTTTTAAGAATTACAGAAATTCCTCCTTTTTCATGCCATGGCAACCAAAGTAGAATCAATATCTTTGAACAACTTATGAAGAGCGTCACCAAACGGACATTCCTGTGAAATTTATCTTAAATTGGCTCAATGATTTAAGAGAGATGTTTTAGAAATTGTTGATGGTGCATGACAGACAAGAGACATTAGGCGATCACAAAAGCTCACCATGAAAACTTCATGAGCTAAAAAAAGTTCCTACATATGATACCATTTTCTGATCAAAGTTTTCGGTACATTAAATTATACAATAGCTCAATTATTGTGATGGAAAGGATCAATATAACTAGAGCATGATGCAAAATACCTGAGGTTTCATTAAGAGCTGGGGATTTTCCCCCGGCTACTTTGACCAGAAACCCGAGTACTTTGCTCAGTTTTATGATAAAACTACTAATGAGGGCCCCCAAAACCCCTGCCTATTTTTTAGAATCACCCTCCTTCTACAAATATTAATAAAACCTCAGGAATACACAATCAAAGATCTTTGTAGAACCATCAATCCTCCGCAAGTCAGTCAGGACAAAAAAGCTGTTCAATATACAATGACAGTAAATATGAAATTCCAACTACCTTGACCAACATTTTGTCCATATACTCCCCAGATGGAATCGTATCCATATATTTCTTCAAATCCATAGACAAGAATTCAAAAGCCAAGTACAATTTGTTCTCTTGCATCAGAACATCTTCTAATCTGAAAAGCAAAATAATCACTGCCATCAATGGAAAACACATCAATGATTCTAATTGTAAATTACTTATATAAAAGTATTGGTTTATTTCTATACAAACCGGGACCATGAAATTCATTGGCACATGTTACCAGCCATAAAGCATTATTCACTAAGGTCACCTTTTTTTTTTTTTTTAATATGGGTTTTACATCACACCAACATTATTTCAGTTATGTAGCGATGCCCGACTCTTAATGATGGAGAAAGACCCCATACTCAACTGCCCATAAGGGCTGGTCAAGGCGGGTAGAACCATCAGCATTCTGTAAGTCAGTCAGGAGACTGCCTCTCATGAAAATCCATATCCCTCTCAGGATTTGAACCCACACGGAGAGGGGCCATGTGATTTCAAGTTCTGTACTCTAACCACTAGGCGACGGAAGCCCCTTAAGGTCACCTTTAAAGCAGGAATCAAATATTTGATGCTAGTTTAAAAGACATTTGGATATATCTCTAACTACTTTGTATCATTAGAGTTGCACATGTGTCTGCTGCTTTACGTAAGTTGAGTTTGAAATGAGCTATCAAACAGTATGAAATTCAAATTTAGCAAATTGCAGTAGTTCAACAATAGTACCAAACAGCAGAATTCAAAACATTGAAAGAAAAAACAATGATTGTTTCTTTATATCTATGGTATCTATGAAATAGAGCTAAAAAAAAATAACATATATTTTGTTAAATATAAAATTGTTTTAGAGAACAGTCTGTCCTATGATTGCATGGTTATCTCAGGCATTACCCTTAAAATGCTGGATAATTCTTTAAAAATAGATTTATGTGTTGTCTGCTTTCCAAAATCTTAAATATCTGCTTAATTTAGATGAGGAAAGATACTCAGAGAAGCAAACAGGTATGATCACAGACCAGCCGCCAATTTACTTGTCGACTGGCCTGGATTAAACCTGTTTGCATAAGCATGAAGTTGGTTCAAGCACTATAAGGGTTAAGTGTTTGCTATTTTTGTTATACATGTAATTCATCTTTTATGTTTTTCACATTACGCTATTCTGTCTTTTTAATTGGTCTGAAGAATTACTTATATGCTCTCCTTTTTATCTGCCGCAATTTGAAAACTTGTCTGCAGCAGAATTCTATACCAGGGATATTTTGATAAAGGTTTTATTACTTAGTATTATTTTTCAGGAACAAGGTCGAATAACAAAGGATGGTGAACTTATTGTAAAATCAGAAAAAAACGAGGAAACAATTTTTAAATCAGGCTGACTGTCTAGATAAAGTTCGTCAAATGGTTTTTAAAGCAAGTATAAAGCCAAAAGAACCAACAGCAGAAGAATTAGAAGTAATTGAGAAAAGGTAAAGAAATTACTCAAATATTGATATCTGTCTCAAACTGTTCCGCAAAAGAAGTTATAGTTGACCTCTCCACTCTAACGTCCAGTCATATTTGTAATACAAACTCTTTGATCTCCCCTGATAGTTTTTTCAATGATATTGATGAGTTGAAATCATTTCAATAACATCATATTCATGTGTTTCCATGCAGTCTTTTTTTTTCTTTCTTATTTTCTTTTCCTGAGATATAAGACAGAAACGAGTCACCAATTACCAAATCTGGACAAAACTTGGAGTCCTGTACTATATCTGTGTCTAACATGAAACTGAAAATAAAAAAACATGCAATATTTCAGCAATATCACAGAAATTTTTAACAAAGGAGGTGGTTTCAGATTTTTTAGTACTACCTGTTCCTTAATTTTGAATTTGCTTGTTACAATAGATTAAAGAAACATAGAGAAAGATGAATATTTGACATTTTAAGCACTTCTTCATTATGTCATTATGATTTAGTCCTTATGCATTTCATAAAGTTTTATATTTTATACTTTATAGTTACAAGTACCAACTACTATCACTCTAATCTAGATGTGGAACATGATTCAATAAAGATAAGATATTCAGTAGATTCGATAACCATGACATGTCAGTGAAGTTAATGACTGTTGCTATCTTATTTGGCACTGTTGCTTACCTTTGGCTAAAAGATGTCTCTCTAATTCTCTTCATATGTTATCACTCGGTTTCAAGTTGAAACCAAGTGATGATACATGAAGACAATTAAAAAAAAATTAGACCATTATATGGTTTTTATTCCATCCACTCACAATGTAAATTTGATTGCACGTCACATGACAAGTTTTGAGTACATACACCAGCATTTTCATTCTGACATCGTTTTGTAAAGATTGTGGCTATAGAGAAATTGCTCATAAATAATTTTATCTTTTGTCATAACTATTTCTAGTGCAAGTACTATAATATGATATGTTCTATGGGATAGTGGATTAGACTATCTGTTTAACTGTCTTTTTTTCAGGAAGGAACTTGCAAACAAGAAGCGTTTAGAGGAAAAAAGAAGAAACTCTCTTCGGCGACAGAATAGAAATGCGGACTATTACTGATTAACCTTTGTATATTTTGATTGTGTATTAAATGTTAATTTCCTACATGGTGTTATGTCTTTGTATACATGTACTTTGAAAATGCATTTAAAGTGCTTGTTCACAGAAAAGAAAATTTGAAAGTCAGAAATGTTGAAACAATACAGTTTTTGTACTGTTGTTTGATAAACAATTGAAAGTAGATATCAAAAGCATAATTATTTCAAGAAAAAGCCCATGGGTCCTATAAAAAGCTCAAGGCTCCTATAAAAAGCTCAAGGGGCTTATGAAAAGCTCAAAGCTCCTATAAAAAGCTCAAGGGGCTTTTAAAAGGCGCATGGACCTATAAAAAGCTCAAGGGGCTTAAAAAGCTCAAGGGGCCTATGAAAAGCCAAAGGGGCCTATAAAAAGCTCAAGGGCCATATAAAAAAAGCTCAATGCTCCTATAAAAAGCTCAAGGCTCCTATAAAAAGCCAAAGGGGCTTATAAAAAGCTCAAGGCTCCTATAAAAAGCTCAAGGGGCTTATAAAAAGCTCAAAGCTCCTATAAAAAGCCAATGGGGCTCAAGGCTCCTATAAAAAGCTCAAGGGGCCTATAAAAGCTCAAGGCTCCTATAAAAAGCTCAAAGGGCTTATAAAAAGCGCATGGACATATAAAAAGCTCAAGGGGCTTTAAAAAGCTCAAGGGGGCTATAAAAAGCTCAAGGGGCCTATAAAAAGTCAAATGGTCCTATAAACAGCCCAAGGGGCCTTGAAAAATACAAGGGGCCTATTAAAAGCTCAAGGGGCCTATAAAAAGCTAAAGAGGCTTATAAAAAGCACAAGGTGCCTAAAAAAAAAGGTCCTATTAAAGCTCAAGGCTCCTATGAAAAGCTCAAGGGACCTATAAAAAGCCCAAGGGGCTTATTTAAAGCCCAAGGGGTCTATTAAAAGCCCAATTGGCTTATAAAAAGCTCAATTGGCTTATAAAAGCTCAATGGGCTTATATAAAGCTCAAGGGGCTTATAAAAAGCTCAACAGGCTTATAAAAAGCTCAAGGGGCCTATAAAAAGCTCAAGGGGCTTATATTATCCTGAAGGGGCCTATAAAAAGCTCAAGGGGCCTATAGAAAGCTAAATGGGGTATAAAGGGCCTATAGAAAGCTAAATGGGGTATCGAAGGGTCCTTTCCAACTTCTTGTCCAAAACATTCAAAGCTACAGCTGCTTTTTGGTTTCCCAATTCAGCGGTTTCAGCTTCTATCCAAAATTAACAGGCATCTGTCCATTCTGATACATTTCTTTTTGTCACTAGCAATTTCTCCTTTTGCAATGTTGTTTTTTCAATTTATTCACATATCACAGTTGCAGAACTGAAAGGGTTTTCACATGTTTACAAAGCTTTTCTAAAGTTTTCTGCTCCAAGTAAAATGAAATGTCAACTGCAGGTGGTAAAGAGTTGAGAAAATGGCCCTGTATTCCAACACCAGTTCACCTATCCATGCTTTCTGGATAACCTATTAGAACAAAGCTAGAAAAGAAAAGACAAGTGAATCAATCAATGCAGGACTCTTTCGTATTTGTATTGTGTTAATGCCATATCACCAACTTTTTAGTTATATAACAGCTTTCTTGGATCCACCAGTACCAGGCAAGGGCTCTTAAGTGACTTGCCAAAGATCACTCTCACAAAACCAAGAGGTGCTGGTTGCGATCGAACCTGGATCCCCTGAATTCTAAATCCACCAACTTAACCATGCAGGACCCTCAGACTCAATAGTATGCCCTTCAGTTTTGTGAATTACTTTTTAAAGAGCTTTTTAAGTCTGTGTCTACCAAATTTCAGTTAAGTTTCAGATTTCCTTGATTCACCAGTGCGTGACTAGGTTTCTGAAGTACATTGCATTTTACCGAAGGACACTTGCACAAAACCAGGTATCTAAGGGGCTAAAACCAGAATTCTTAGAATGCCAACTTTACCGCTGGGCCATGCAGGCAGGACCTTCTCTTCTCCCATGTGTGCATTGATGCCAGACATGGTGCCGATATAATAAAGTACAATTTTTTCCTTTATGCAAGTCTTAGTGGAAATTATCACATGTGCTAAGTCTTTCTTCCTTTCAGTCTACAGAATTAAGTCTACAGTTTAACAGGACTATATAAGAACATAATGTGTTAACGGGATCATTATATAGCTTAGTTTAACCCTTGTAGTGCTGGATCTGACTTCATGCTTATGCAAACAGGTAGGGTCCATGCCAGCCCCATATTTACTTGGTAGCTGGCTTGTGATCTAACCCGTTTGCTACCCCGAGTATATTTCCCGATTAAAATTAATCAGATATTTAAGGTTTTTGAAAGCAGACGACACAAAAATCTATTTTAAGAAAATAACCCACCATTCGAAGGGAGAAATCATATAAAATAAAGGGCATTTAAAGAATACAATACAAGTGAGTTAAATATTATTTGTATGTTTATTACAAAAAACAACAAACTGTTGTAAGATTCATTTCTTAAATAGATAGAAGACAGAAATGTTGATTCCCAATCTGAAGCTTAAATCTAGCATTAAACCATAGCTATTTTCTTATTTAAAGGTGTACCAAAACATGTAGGAAATTATCATGCATTTGACCATTTCCCCCTACAAGGTCCAAAAAAGATCAGGTGTCACTTATCAAGTATGACTGATAGTGAGAAATGCTAGGAACATATGACAAAAAAAAGGGAAATTCCTGAGAAAGGCAAGCAACACATGAAAAAAAGGGGAAATTCCTTGTTTCTTTAATCACAATGGTTTAATTAGTTGGCAGTTTTAACAAAGGATATGTTTCTAGGAATTGCATAGGTATGATAGACCTACTTGCTTAATCGTGATTTTTTTTCAATGTGTGTCATCTGTGAACTAGACTAATATTGCCTATGATGTTTTACAAAATCGACCCCAGCAATCTCAGCTGGCGTCGTTTCATGGCTGACCTTGTTTTATCATTAAATGTTAACAAACCTGATTGCTTTAACTCTTTTAAAAGTATCATATGAACATGTTACCATATACGCTCCTCTTTTAAAGGGAACTATTCTAGAATTTACACGAAGATGGAATTTTTCTAAAAAGGTTTTTGTAGCACATTTTGGAAAAAAAAAAGATGTCTATTAAATTACAATTTTTTTAACATGGTGATAGTCATTTCAGAAACTTTGGATTGCTATACTTCTCCAAGATAAGCTTAATGATTGGGCTCAAAGAAAGAGAAAATAGATTCAAGACATATAGGATACATACACACAGTCGATATTAAAACAAGTACAAATAGATTACCTTTCAAACTTATCAATATGTCATGTCTAATTAGACAGAAATCATCTTTCAAACATACATACAAGAGCTTTCAAAAGTACACACCCAAGATAATTTTTAATCAGTAGCAGTTCTCATTAGGCAAAGTCCAAATCCATTTGTTTTAAACCTACAGTGTATCCTTTTTTTTTTTTTTTTTTAAATATTTCTTTTTTTAAACATTTCACAGAAGACAATGTATATACAAAGAATAATCTCGGAAAAGAGAAATTCACCTTAGTGATTCTTATTCTATGAATACAAATTATTTCAATTTAAGAGTTATTTACTTGAAAAAAGTATTAACCCATTACCAAAACAGTAATGAGCCTTTACCACTGTTGCAGGCAACTCTGGAAAACATTGCAAGAAGAAGATGCTCATAATCAGCAATTTCTCATTTTCCTACAATTTTTCTACCCTAATAGAAGATTATTTTCCAATTTCATTACATTCAAAATTGTCTTCTGCTAAATCTTTCAATTTGGGAAAGTCAAAAATTTGGCGTTTGGTAAAGGGTTAAGTTAGAGTCACTGTCTCCTGAACTGTTAGAATTTGATACAGCTATCCCCATCAAGCAGAACATTAAAAAAAGATAAAAAAAAAAAAAAAAAAAAATCAGAAAAATCATTAGGACAAATAGAAAATTTATTCTTCCAAACAATTTCTACTTACGGATCAAAAAGGTTTCTATGACAAACTGACATAAAATGTGTGTATTCTTGTTTGGAAATAATAAAATACACAAGTATAATATATAACTAGCACTTAAAGTTGTCTTTTATGCAGTACTAACAAATAACATCTGAACACAAATGGTGTTTTATATGAACACATGATTGGTTAGAAATACACATACATCAACACAAAATACTCAGAATTCTATTCAATTTTGTCTTATGAAATAATGCACTTTACCTTAACCAAAAATAATCAATTGTAATGATATATTCACTATTTCCTTCCTATTCAGTGCATTAGCAATGAACAATTTATTCTAAAAAGATTTATTTTATTTCCTGTTTTCAATATCGGGGATTCAATGCGATACTATAGTAAGTGCTTCATGTTTATGAAGCACTTACTATAGTCTTGCATTGAACCCTCGTTATGCTCTGCACTAAAAAGAATGCCTGAGCAGATGTCCCCCCTTTTAATTAAATATTCAATTTACACAAATCAGAATAAAAGTATCCCCATTAATATACCAAGGGTTCTTTGCAGGCCAATAAGTTCTTTACAAAAAGACCTGTACTAAAGACTTAAAAAGAAAACCGTCAACACATTAATAATCATGGGTGAAAGTTGAAGAATTTCCAAAACCTGAAATCTGTAGTTCATTATCCTGAAAAGGCATGTTTGCTATAGCATTATATAGGGACAAAAAGTCTCAAAAACCTGAAATTCAGGAATTATCCTGGACACTTTCACCCATTCATAATACATCAATAAATCTATGCAATCTAGGGACAGGCTCTGAGAATGGCAAGATGATGTCACACACATCCAGGTTCAAGGAGTTTGGGCAGGCAGCACAGACTTGTCCAGGTCACGGAAGTAGGGATGATCCAACATCATCTTGGCAGAAATTCGCAGGGCAGGATCATAAATTAAAGTTTGCTGAAAATCAAAAAAACAAAACATGTATAGTCAAAAACACATTTATTCAAGTACAGAGGCCATAGGCACATAGTATTACACACAGTTACAAAATATACATACAAAAGAGTGACAATCCACAGATACATTACAATAGTTCTTCAATTATATTTCTTTTTAGAAAAAAATTAGATGTTTTCCCCCCCAATCTAACAAACCAATGTGAACCAAACTCGCATATGGAGAAATTTTTAAGAGACAAATTGTTCAGGACTTTAAAATGGCAGTATTTTAAAGGGGGCCACATATCACAAGTGAGTGCACAGACATATTTTATTGTACAACAAAGACCCCTTAAGACATTTAAGATGAAATATTTAATTTTGTATCTATTTAACATTGATGCAATATATACCATTACCCACAACCAAAAACAAGGGTTCATAGCAAGTCTTATGTCACCGTTGTAAAGGACTTTGGCTTGCAATGATCTTGCTTTGAATCCCCTGCATTTACCGTGAATTCTAAGAAACAGTGGGTGTGGGTGCAATTCTAGACACAGTCCTTTAGAGAAGTTAAAAAGGATTTATTTTAGAGTAGAATTGAACCTATAAAGTTTCTCAAGAAACTGCCAAACACTGATTAATCTTAAACAGTAATGCATGTAATGATACACAGAATAGCAATCAAGAGGTGTTTTGCCTTATTGACGAAAAAGCTTACCTGAAGTAGATCGAGACCTTGAGCACTGAGCTGTTTGACCGAGGACTGGAGTTGGTTTGTTTTCCAGTTAGGAAAGGTGGGTTTATAGTCGGGCAAACTGGACACTCCAGGCCAGGTCTCCTCAGTGGGGGTCGTCAATGTTCTGAAGGTGAAAGGGGCAAGTATTAAAAACAGACATGTATCAATAGAGGAGAAAAAAGTTGCAGTGTCTTGTCAAATGGTACTCTGTTTAAAACTACTGGGCCGCCAATGATCAAACTCGAGGCTCTTAGGTTACAAGTCCACCATGTCAAGGACAGGGTCACACAGTCCCCAGACAGCTCATTAGAGAACAGTTTTATTTGTTCTTAAAATGAGAATATTGGTATTTAAAACGTCTCTACACCTTAATCCTAAGCCATTTCCAGCTGCAATCATCGACTACTTGTAATGCCAACATTAAAAAGAAATTTTGTAAACTGTTACTCAAAATTCCCATTGTTTTTTAAGACATTCTAACAATCAATTAATCTAAGTTTTCTTTTTGTACGGTGTTGGAGGCTGCATCAACAATTTTTCAGTTAATGTTACGACTTTCCTGGATCAACCAGTACTAGGATAGGGTTCTGAAGTAACGTGCCATAGGTTATTCCCACGAAACCAGAGGTGTCGGTTGGGCTCGAACACGAGACTCCCCAGTTCTATGTCCAACATCTTAACCATGCAGGACCTCGATCTAAGCAACATCCAGGATGACACTTCCCCATTCCTTCACCATGGAATTGGCAACTGTTTCAAATTGAAAACAACAGCTAGTCACAATTGAATTGTACAATATAAACATTTGCACTTCTTAATTGGCCAGAAACAAGTGTTTATCTTGATTCAATTCTGTTTTAGTCATCAGCTTCAGCTCCATTACCTATTCATACCAAATTGCTATAAATGAAATGAGTATGACCATAATTCGATCATGCATAAAACAGTTACCTAAAGATTCTGAATAGTTGATCAATTTCTGAGTCTCCGTGGAAGAGAGGCCTTTTAGTAACCATCTCCGCATAGATACAACCTAAACTCCAAATGTCCACAGGGGTGGAGTACCTCTGTGATCCGAGTAATATTTCTGGGGCTCTGTACCACAATGTTACAACCTGTAATACATTGAACAATTAAACAGTAAGACAGATGTCATCTTGTCACTTTCTATTACCTATCAACTTCTTAACCCTTATAGTGCTGGAACCTACTTCATGCTTATGCAAGCAGGTTTGATTCAGGCCAGCCACCAATTTACTGTGATCTAACCTGTTTGCTACTCTGAGTATCTTTCCTCATCAAAATTAAGCAGATATTTAAGGTTTTGGAAAGCAGACAACACAAAAATCTATTTCAGAAAATTACCCAGCATTTTAAGGGTTAAACCTTTGCTTTTTTTTTACATTATAAACAGATCTATCTACAGCAGACTCCAAAAACAATTTTTATTGAAGAACAAAATGCTCATGACAAGCAATGCCATCAATTCTCTAAATGCCTCTTCCCAGTACCACAAAGAAAATGAGAATTTTCGAAATTCATAATTATTGTTTACTGTTGTCATTTTAAATTGGACAGCATCTGTTTTGAAACCAATAACTGCAAGTTTGGAGACAGAGTTAAAGATTTGTAAGGATATAATACAACAGTTATGTGCAAAAGTATTGCACTGGATTGGTAAGTATATAAATCATGACAAAAAGTAAATTGTTCCCTGGGTATTATATGATTTCATTTCATGCAGAAAAATAATGGTATTGCCGATATTTAAAGATTCAATTTATATTTAATGTTTCATTAACAATATAATGAGGCGTATCTTTATGACACTATGTGGTGGGTACTAATCATGATATGTAGCAATTCAGTTGATTACTGACTCTGTAGGATTAGATAATTAGCTTGTTTATTCTACTGCTACATCTCATCCTGGTATCTGTATTAAACTGCATTTTAGTGTATAATGGGTCTGAGGCCTACTTACCGAAATAAAAATTTGTAATTATCATAATTTAAAGTTTTGTAAATTGTCTGAGATGCCAGTATAAAAAATAGTATAGCTGCTAGAGCTATAATGAGAAAATTTGTAACGAAGAATGGACAGTAGATATCCATGTGGTCACAAGAGCTCGCCCTTAAACAAGTTTACGTGAACTACAAACTCACTTACCTCATGTGTGTAAACTCTGACAGGGATGCCAAATGCTCTTGCCAACCCAAAATCTGCCAGTTTGATGACACCATTGTTATCTATCAGTAGGTTCTGTGGTTTTAAGTCACGATGTAAGACCCTTCTTTGGTGGCAAAACAAGATACCCTGAGTAATCTGGTAGGTGTAACTCTACAAACACAACGAAAAAAGAGATTGCAATCTGACATAGAAATCAAAAATGTTTCTAGACAACAAAATGGAAGTTCTGCAACAGGTTAAGCAAATAAAAGATTTACAGAATAATAATGGTTGGTTCATTATCTGAATGAGCATTTATTTTCTAGCTATTGAATACTTATTTTGAAATCTGACCAGTGGTTTGTGACAAGAAGATTTTTTAAGAATTACAGAAATTCCTCCTTTTTCATGCCATGGCAACCAAAGTAGAATCAATATCTTTGAACAACTTATGAAGAGCGTCACCAAACGGACATTCCTGTGAAATTTATCTTAAATTGGCTCAATGATTTAAGAGAGATGTTTTAGAAATTGTTGATGGTGCATGACAGACAAGAGACATTAGGCGATCACAAAAGCTCACCATGAAAACTTCATGAGCTAAAAAAAGTTCCTACATATGATACCATTTTCTGATCAAAGTTTTCGGTACATTAAATTATACAATAGCTCAATTATTGTGATGGAAAGGATCAATATAACTAGAGCATGATGCAAAATACCTGAGGTTTCATTAAGAGCTGGGGATTTTCCCCCGGCTACTTTGACCAGAAACCCGAGTACTTTGCTCAGTTTTATGATAAAACTACTAATGAGGGCCCCCAAAACCCCTGCCTATTTTTTAGAATCACCCTCCTTCTACAAATATTAATAAAACCTCAGGAATACACAATCAAAGATCTTTGTAGAACCATCAATCCTCCGCAAGTCAGTCAGGACAAAAAAGCTGTTCAATATACAATGACAGTAAATATGAAATTCCAACTACCTTGACCAACATTTTGTCCATATACTCCCCAGATGGAATCGTATCCATATATTTCTTCAAATCCATAGACAAGAATTCAAAAGCCAAGTACAATTTGTTCTCTTGCATCAGAACATCTTCTAATCTGAAAAGCAAAATAATCACTGCCATCAATGGAAAACACATCAATGATTCTAATTGTAAATTACTTATATAAAAGTATTGGTTTATTTCTATACAAACCGGGACCATGAAATTCATTGGCACATGTTACCAGCCATAAAGCATTATTCACTAAGGTCACCTTTTTTTTTTTTTTTAATATGGGTTTTACATCACACCAACATTATTTCAGTTATGTAGCGATGCCCGACTCTTAATGATGGAGAAAGACCCCATACTCAACTGCCCATAAGGGCTGGTCAAGGCGGGTAGAACCATCAGCATTCTGTAAGTCAGTCAGGAGACTGCCTCTCATGAAAATCCATATCCCTCTCAGGATTTGAACCCACACGGAGAGGGGCCATGTGATTTCAAGTTCTGTACTCTAACCACTAGGCGACGGAAGCCCCTTAAGGTCACCTTTAAAGCAGGAATCAAATATTTGATGCTAGTTTAAAAGACATTTGGATATATCTCTAACTACTTTGTATCATTAGAGTTGCACATGTGTCTGCTGCTTTACGTAAGTTGAGTTTGAAATGAGCTATCAAACAGTATGAAATTCAAATTTAGCAAATTGCAGTAGTTCAACAATAGTACCAAACAGCAGAATTCAAAACATTGAAAGAAAAAACAATGATTGTTTCTTTATAAAATAAAGATTACCTTGTTAAGCCCTCTACCAAACACCAAATTTTCGACTGTCCAAAATTGAAAGAATTTGCAGACGACATTTCAAAATGTGATGAAATTGAAAAATAATCTTCATAAATGGCAGAAAACATTGTGGGAAAAGAAGAAATTGCTCTCCTTTTCCCATAATGTTTTCCAGAGTCGTCTGCAACAAACTGGTCAAATGTCGTTATTATTTGGTAATGGGTTAAAGCAGTTTTATAAGAGGCTTGGCTTAACTTATTGAAAAGAGTAACATATATATATTTAATACCTGGTACTAGACTAAGTTGATTCATTTATCATCATTGGCATTTCCACTGTTTCTTAAATACCTATTATGTCAACAGCAAGAGTTTTGTCACAATATTTGGAGAATAACTTGAGTACTTACGCAACAATATTGGGATGTTGTAGTTCTTTCAGCAGTGAGATTTCTCGAATAGCTGTAGATGGAACTCCTTCATCTTCACTTTCTAAACGGATTTTCTTTAAGGCAACATATTTGTTGGTCTTCTTGTTCTTTCCTTTATACACAATACCATATGTTCCTGAAGAATTTCAATGGCTATATGATATCATCCATAGATTTTATTTATTCATTTAAATTTATAGGTATTTAATAATTGCAATGCCAAACTCATATGGAGCAAGGCTCCAACCTTGACTGCCAACAAGAACAGACCAAGTCGGAAAGAACCATCAGCATTGCATAAGTAAACTGGGAGACTCTGTGATTTTTTTCCATAAATTAAATCAATGGGCTTTTTTTACCAAAACTTAAAAATCAATGGGTTTTTCTATAGAAAAATGTTCAAATTGAATGAAAGTAATGAGATTTTGGGAAATTTTATGAGATTTTTTTGGCCAAAAATTATCACTGGTCAGATTGCCTCTGACAAATAGGATTTTAGCATCTTATAATGTACTTCATCAGGTTTTAAGCAGTGACATGTCTTTCATATCATAAAGGGCTTGATTACAGCGGTATTTTGTGGTAGGTATGTCACATAATTGATATCTGCTTATACCCGAGACCTATGGAAATAATGGCTCCTCTCCATGACACTGACACTGTATAATGAGGAAAGCACAAATTCTGGGCTAGAAAAGCAAGCACAAAGTCCAAAAGGGTAGCATTGGGTTTATCCAATACACCATGGTTTTCTTTTTAGTGAAAAAGGTTCACAAAAATAAACAAATCAAGCTAATTATCATTTGAAAAAAAGAAGTAGAAAAAATACTGACCAGCGAGAGAATAAACATGTAACATAATGTTGCATCATGATCAACCAGTGTAAGTGGGAACAAAGAAACAAATATCTTTAATGATCCATAATGTTTGTGGATTAACCATTGTGAGAAAATGAAGAGCTTTACCATAATTGAAATTAAATTTTAAGATTTTTGAATAGGATCACATTACTTTTTTCCCAAAAAATGGTTTGATTCACAGAACTTAAGCCATGCAAAGCAACTAAACTGAGTCAACTTTGAAATAGCTATTGAAGATAGAACTTGCTAAATTATATGTATGTGTGTTAGCCTGTAAGGCACAGCAGATCATTGTAAATTACCTTCTCCAATTTTTTCTATTTTGATGTAATCTTCCATTTTTGCCCAAATGTATACTATCACAGATCTTTGACCTGAAAATATATCAATATAATGTTCTATGTTAATGTAAAACGTAAACTATGAGGCAAGGAAAAGGGTCCGATAGATCTAACCAGCAAAGTTCTAACCTTCATGTAAACTTTAAAGACCATGGATTTGAAATTATTTCGAGTCAGTGCAAGACTATAGTAAGTGCTTCATAAACATGAAGCACTTACTATAGTATTGCACTGAACCCTCGAATTTTGTCAGAAAATAGTTTGTGTCACAGGATTGATTACAAACCAACACATTCTAGTATTATTATTTATATAGTTGTACGGTTTGTGATGGATATTTGGCTTGCCACTCACCAGATACATGATGGCCGTTTATATATTTATAACAAAGCTTTAGGGTGAGTCTTGTACTAAAGTTTAAATGGAAGAATGATAGAGAAAAAAATAAAGCAAACATTTGGAGTGCTACCTACAAGTATTTACTTCAGCATTTTGAATAATGATATTTCTTAAGTAAAAAGGGTTCTTTTTTTAAAATAAGCGATGAACTTTTTAATAGTTGTAATGCACTTGCTTACTGATCTTGGAATTTGGATTTGAATTGAGTTCGATTAAATTCGGTTACGAACGAGTCACAATGAGCAACATGTGCTGACATGTTTGTGTCCATTTAAATAATTCGATAACCACTTTATGGCAAACAATTTCCATTAAAAGAACTATCCTAAATTCAAATAAAACTTAAGGTCAAAGACAATTTACAAGAACTTTGAAACGTAAACAGGCGAGGGAATCGCCGATGTCGTTGTTACTCACCGCGGGAATGTCAAGACTTAAAAAGTATCCATATAGCAATCAAAGGCAATTTTCAGACCATTTAGCTTTAGTTAGTACATTTGTTAAAAGGCTGTATTATATACATGTTTGTGATCTGTTAGGTAAATAATGCTTACGGTACAAGTTGCCTTCAGCCTTTTGCCGCTTTATCGGTCCAGTTCGAAATTTAAACCAATGGGACGTAACAGCCTCGTTCTAAATGTAAACACGACCAGTCCATTGAAAATCTAGGGATTTCCGGTATCTAGAGACCGTTATTTGAACACTAAATTAAATAGTCACGTAATTCTAAAAACTTCGTAAATTAAAAATATTAAACATTTCACAGATACCGTAATTGGATGAAGCAGGAGAATATGGAACATAGAAATCAAACTATTATATTCTTTATGGCCCCCGTTTAGATAATCGACTAACCCATAGATGTGGTATAAACACCGCATCCATTTCCAATCGATGACGATGTTCAAAAAGTGAGAAACGTACCAGACTTTGTTTGTTCAGGCAGAGACATAGATCTATGTCTCTGGTTCAGGTTACTATCTTATCAAATGAAATAATTCATGGAACAATTCAGCGTTACATCTATTGTTGAACATAATTATCATGACGGTATTGACAATTCTTTGCAAAAAAACTGTTGATGTCTACTTTGGCTACTTATCTCAACTTTCAAGGTTGCGGGTTCGATACAAATCCCTCATTAAAGTATAAAAAAAGACATTGATACCACTTTACAGTAGAAAGTCTATGCCTGTTATTTCCTCTCAAGTCTTCGTTATGCACATACTGAGATATGCGTGAGCATTTTCATACATTTTTTCATATTCAACTTAGTTTTGAAGGGGTATCCTTTAAAAGTTATTCAGACATGTTGTGCCAACCCGAAGCAGACGCATAGCCTGGGGAGGTCCTGACCAATGCATACCCGCATTAGCTAGCCCTCCATGGATGTGGATTCGGGGCATGCTCCCCCGGAAAAAATAATGGTGCAAGCCAGCTGGTACATTCTAGGCAATTTCAGGGTCATTATGCCTCATGTTAACACAAGTATCATTAATTAAGGCGCCAAGGATATCCATTAGGCCTAATGTTGCAGATTTTTGTGACTTTAAAAAATTCCACTTTTTTTTGTCAGAATCATGTGGATTCAGCCGCGTACTCTCATATAGGCAGCTACACGCCTGTGAAGGGACCCGCTATTAAAAAAAGATATTGGGCATATTGACTCAGACAACCTTTTAATAGTATTCAATGATGCTAACTGGTTGTTAAACGAGTTCTGGACACAAAATGTACCTCGCAGAAAGCAAAATTGGCTAATCTGCAAATTTCAAAATTGCTTGAAAACTGTTTGAAAGGCCTACTCATCGCAGGTTTCTTGGTCAATCTGCACACCTTAATTTCAAATCGGATTGCCCAAAGTATGTTTTATTTCAAGATTCGTTGATTCATAAGTGGTAAGACATCACAACCAGGTCTGAATTTATCCTATTACAAATGGTATGTATCGCCTACTTATGGCGTGCAATGCAATCTACTATAGACTCGATGTGTATACAAGTTCTGAATTAATTCAATGACCTAATGTTTATTAGGTCTTTGGTTTATTCTAAAATCCGTGTTTTATTGTATGTAAGTTCTACGACACGCTCGCTACATCTTCAAGATATTGACCATTGATATGTCGCATCATATTTCTTTTCTTAGTAAATCTGAACACCTCATAATTACCGGTGTTGAACAACTGCAACCAATTCCTTTTCAATTCATGTAAAAAGGCTAGAATGCTTGTCATTACTTCGTGATTATGATACTGTTTGTAATAATTTCGCACATTAAAGTTTCATGCGAGCCTCCTTATTTCTTCATAGCAATGTTTACTCTGCTTTAATAGCCTTGTCGCGGTGATTTAGAACAAACCCATACTCGACATCCGACCAGTGGTTGTTGTCGACCGGCTGTAAATTAACCCTTATAGTGCTGGGTAATTTTCTAAAGTAGATTTTAGTGTCGTCTGCTTTCCGAAACCTTAAATATCTGCTTAATTTTGATGAGAAAAGATACTCAGAGTAGCAAACAGGTTAGAGCACAGGCCAGCCGCCAATTAGCAGCTGGCCTTGATCCAACCTGTACGCATAATCATGAAGTCGGCTCCAGCACCATAATGGTAAATCTTGATCTGTACGAGTGTTGTCCCGACGCCGTTGAAACGGAAGTAGCTGAAATAAATGGCTGCTGGAGATAAAAGCACTTGGCTTTCCAATGAACATCCAGATCCGTTTCATAACGTCTGTTATGCCATCAATGCGCTTGTTAGTGAGACTGTAATATTGCATGGTGTAAAACACATGTGCGAGTAGACCGTTTCAGAAGGAGACCCGAATGTGAACAAAACCGTGATTCTAGCTTCCAGTTTTCATGTGTCTTAATTTTATTAGATGTATGATTAGTCCGATGGTCTTCATTTTTAGGTTATCTTAGTAGGCTACACCGGACTGTGATTGCCTTGGAATTTTAACATATTACCAACTAACGTCATATTTTTGCGTCTTGCAGTAGACGACTTTCAATAAGCATTGTGACAAAAGGATTGTGTCACAAGCAATTTCCCCCTTTTGCCACTATACTTTTTCAAACTATTCATATGTCACAACAGCAGAATTAAAAGGGTTTTAACATATTTACAAGGCTTTTCTAAAGTCGTCTGATTAAAGTAAATAAATGTCGTCTGCAGGTGGTAAAAAGAGGGCACTGAAGTACCCGGGGAACTCTTTCTAGTGCCAAGTTCTGCAGTACGTTCCAAAATTAGCAGTCATGAGCTGTTTATACAATACAATACATTTTCTTTATTGCATGAAACAAATATACATTGTTTATAGCCAAACATTACAATTCAATAAAAAGACATGCTTTTTTTTTTTAAAGAAGAGCAATATACAACTAACACATAATTCGTTGGCGACTTTGTTTGTCAAATATAACAACGTTTTCAAATTCACGACTGTGTCAGTTAACATAGCGCTCGTTTCAGGAGTGTAGGCATAACCACATTCTTTATCATCTTGAAATGCACAAGAGCCAGCTTCTCTGTGCAACCCCCTGTAGACAAAGGAGCTATCAGCAAAGAAAAGAAATGGCTGGCCGAGGATATGTACTGTGATAAGATGAAAATTTATAGAAGAACATCAGGGGCCAAAGAACGGACCCCGAGAAATTCCTGAACCAACTATGGCTGATGCAGAAACCAGCCCTCAGTGTCGATTTCTTGTCTTCGTATGGACTAAACTGGTTCCCTGCCATCTACTTGATCCACCATGTTCCACAAGATAGATGAGATCTACCGGTTCCCAGTCGGCAGATGGACATGATATTATGGACATTGCTGTTGCAACTTATCAAATATCTTGCTGTTAAAAATCGATTCGCATTTAGCAGCTGCATGCATTTGTACAATGACATAGGCAACATTCTAGGTCCGCTTTTGTCGAATCCAGATAACAGGGGCGTAGCTTAACTGAAAGTAATATGAAGGAACGCCATTCTAGGGGGGTCCGGGGACACGCTCCCCTGGAAAAAATGCAGTCTGAAATCGCTTAGGCGCGTTCAACTTCAGGCATGTATTTGAGAGCACAAGAATATATTTTGTTTAAGCAGGAAATAGAGACCATTTCTGTTGCGATTTTGAGTGTTTTTTTAAGTGTGTGTTTTTGCTTCCTGAAAAAAAGTGTAGACACAAGCCATAACTGCCTAAAGGATGCTACGCCAATGGATAATGCCCTTTAGTGTGAGAACGAGCTAAATCTTAACAACACCTTTTCTAAAGCCATTTTAGTTATTAGATGGATTGTTTGTCCACCAAAAAAATGTGTTATTGAATGAAATAAAGATTATACAAAAATTAGTCGCTATAATTTATCCCCGAATCCCGGTTAACATTTCTATGCGAAATGTACCGGTATCTTTCATGCTGAAAACGTCTGATTGACAACGATTAGAATAGTTAGAGTTAGTTCCCCTAGTTTGACCATGGCGTCTGGAGACGATATAAACACTGATGAAAAAGAAGTTTCTCGTACATATGAGAATTTCAAAGAAATTAATGAAGTTTTGCACTTGATCGATACAATTCCATCTATATATAGGGACCAAATTTCAACCGAGGTTGCTCTTGAAAAGTTTGTTTGTAAGTAAACTTGACATGCATGCCATTTTCTTTGACAGTCGGATCCTAACATGTTTTTGTGACTCATCCATAATATTGGATGGACTAAGGTTGCTTGTTTAATTATGACAATATTTCAATTATTGACTTCAAATCAATTCTAGCAATCGAGGAGAATTTAAGGGATAATGCTTTCTCAGACAATCTGTTTATGTGTGTTTATTTTTAGCAATGACACCCATTTTAACATTTAAGTGTTGTCCTCATGTAAACTTATGTGATAACATGCAATTCATGTGTCATACCTTTTGATACATATTCCCTTTTTATCCTCTACCATAGGCATAAACACTAGTCAATCTAATTTGATGCAATTGGGATATATTGAGATATTGGCAATTTAACTCCAGTCAAATATAAGCTTTGAGCAATTGATTTCCAGGGAGACTATTCCGACAAGATTTTTATAGCTGCATTTGAACACAGATATTTCCATAATTTCAGTAAAATATCAAATGATCGTGATGCTCATTTATATGTTAGTCCCTTTTTGATTGATCTATACTAGTAACATGTCTGTGTTCCACATATTTACTTAGTAAGAATGGTTTGATTAAAATTAGATGATTAGCTTGCCTTGCATACCGATAAATCTATAGATAGAAATAGGTCTTGGCAATTACACCCCTTTGAAGGGTATACTGCGTAAGTCAAGGAATTTCAGTGTTATATACTTATTACTAAATAATCAATGATTTTAGCATCTCCAATTATTTATCTTTTATCAGGCTAATACTGCCAGATATATCAAAGTTAGCAAGTGGTTCAAAGAATCAATTTCAAACTGCTTAATAATCTCTTTGGCAGAACAGAACAGAACTCAACCCCTTACTCCACACTGACACACATATACCATTCATCACAGTGTGAACAATGACTGACCACTCCTGTTAACACGTGAAACCCAAAGATATTTGACACTATAGCCATTTTTAATTGTTTAACAGCAATTTATTTGATGGTATGGTATTGAACTTAATTTTACATATCTTGTCTTATCAACTAACTTTGAATGGTCATTTTGTGCTTTAAATTCTTGCTTTTTTGTGCTTTCATTGACATGGTGTTTGTTAAACAATGCTATTTTGATTTCAGTTAGACCTTTATCAACCTCTCCAGTTATGTGGTTGGATGTTTGAACATTTATAAATACATGTATTATCTTTTCAGTTATTATTGATGAATATCAGGAACAACCTCATTTGATTGATCAACACCTTGGTAAGTATTTTCTTACACTTTTTTTCTAATTTATACTGAAATGGAAATAAGTATTTTATGTGACATTACAGTTCTCAAATTTAAATCTTGACTTTGGCTTTGAGGTCTTTGTAGAAATGAAGACATGGTTGATTGCCATTTTGTACTGAATGTCTTCAACAATATAATTGTAAGAGTCGCCTGAATATGCCTAGCATAAATATGAGACTATGAATTACTTTTAATTATCAACACAGTTGTCATGTGTAGCTCATTTGGATAATGATCCATGATTTTAGTAAACTGCTACAAAATCTTCAAAGATATGACTGAAAATAATCTCTTAATCATACATTCATAATTATGAAGTTTTTTAGGCTTGCTTAACCCTTATAGTGCCAGAACAAACTTCATATTTATGCAAACAGTTTTGATCCAGGCCAGCCGCCAAGTGAATTAGCGGCTGGCCTGTTATTATATCTGTTTGCTACTTTGAATATCTTCCTCATGAAAATTAAGTAGATATTTAAGGTTTTGGAAAACGACACAAAAATCTATTTTTTGAAAATTACCAAGCATTCTAAGGGTTAAAATTAGTGCAACAGTAGACAAGAAAATCTCAAATTTGAAAAATAATGTTCCATTAGAAATATTTGGTTGAAACCATTGAGATGAAAAAGAAATAGTTTGTTATGATTTTTCCCCCTTTTTTTGCAAAGTTTTTTAAGTCTTCAACATATGTGTCAAAGTAATTTTTCTTGGAACTTTGATAAACAATAAGTTGTTTATGATATTTTTTTTTTAGAAACCTTGGTGAACAAGCTCCTGACACTCGGCCGAGATGTGGAGGCAGAACCACAGTTGCGCAATCTGGCGTTCAAGTTTTTGTACCTCATAACAAAGGTAAAGTACTCCAACACAATGTCATGTTTAACTACTTGATGTCATACCTGAATGAGATTCAGGCAGACATGAAAGGGTTCAGAGGTTTTTATGGTTATGTTACTCTTTACTTTATTACATGGAAAGAATGAGGGTATAACATTGAAGAATTTACTAGAAAAGATAGCTAAGGTTAAAAATTTTAATGTGCTTTAAGTCAGCCAGTTGACTTTCTGCAAACAGGTTATAGGTTTTAAAGAATAACTCTATGTAATTGTCAGTGCCTAACTTCTGTAATGTTTTGTTAATGGCCATTAGAATATTTGTTGCAGAATGCCAAATAAAGGTGTTTTGAGGTGAGGTAAAGATAGTGCAAACAAAACTCTGTCTCTAAGACCAGAGTTCTTTTGAAAAGTAATACATTGCACAGTTCTCTGAAATTCAACAATATACATACAATGGTAAAACAACATTTGACTTTAAAGGAAGTACAGTGGTCTTGTGATAAGAAATGAAAAAGATTTTGATCATCAATTGAATTACATGTATTTATTGATGTTAAAATCTCTGCCTTTGTCACAGTGTGGTTAATTTTTGCAGACATAGTAAACATTTTCCTTCAAGCAAAGAGATGAAATTGACATTTGGCATAACAACAGTATTTCAGTTTTTAAATGTTTTTTTAAATTCAGTTGAGAGGTCCTAAGGTTGTTGTTCGAGCGTTCCCACATGAGGTGGCAGATGTAGAACCTGTACTGGCTCTGCTCACTCAACAAGATCCAAAAGAACATGAGGTTAGATTTACCAAACTATACTTTCTTCATCATTATTAGATTAAACAATTTTGCTGATGACAATCAAAATTACAACAAAGAAAATTAAAATTATGTGGGGAATTATATTCAAAAGAACACCTTTTTTTTGTCTACAACAGAAATGTCTAAATTGAAGAGTTTTACAAAGATTTAAGAGAAAAATGAAAATTTCCTTGTTATACTGAAAATTTACTATAACTTTTCTCTTGCTTGTTTATGACGAAAGTTGAAAAATTTCTTCACTGTAGCAAACATCTCGTAAACATTGGTCACATATTCCCCCGTCTGATTATGAAAAATGAGTTATGGAACGGGTAAAAATGCTTCATACCAGCAATTTTCCATTTGCAACAAAAGATTTGTTTTTCTTCTGCAGCATGTTGCATTTTGATGAGTATATGTGAGTATGGGTTTAAGAATTGATTTGATTACTTTTATTTTTTTTCCTGCAGACAACATTTTTTTAAGTTGAAGCAGACGATTTGAGAAACATGTGAAAAACCTTTCAGTTCTGCTATTGTGATAGGTGAATAGTTTGAAGAAGCTTTGTGGCAAATGAAGAAATTGCTTGTGACAAGCCATTTCTCCTTTTGCCACAAAGCTTTTTTGAAGGTCTTCTTCTGCAAGATGCGAACATGTGTCGTTGGGTGGCAATGTGTTAATTTAATTTCCATTCCATTTTATACTGTAGATGTGGGAGACGAGATACATTCTGTTATTATGGCTATCAATGGCCTGCATAATACCGTTTGACCTAGTGCGACTGGACAGTAATGCAATACAGGCAAGTGGGGATTGCAAGAAACCAATCATGGACAGAATAATGGAGGCCGCAATGGTAAGTGAAGCATGGTTTAACCCTTCGAATGGTGGGTAATTTTCTTAAAATAGATTTTTGGGTCATTTGCTTTCCAAAACCTCAAATATCTGTTTAATTTTGATGAAGAAAGATGCTCAGAGTGGCAAACGGGTAAGGTCACAGGCCAGCCACCATATAAATTGGAGGCTTGCTTGTGATCTAACCTGTTTGCATAAGGATTTAGCTGGTTCCAGCACTATAAGGGTTAATCGTTCAAAGAATGAGCAAAGACATACCTTTGTCATCTAGTAATGGTTCTCTTATACCCTGAATGTTATGCTGATTGTAACATTCAATTCAAGAGTTTCAATTTTTGTGTTTGTTACTTTTGACAGCAATATCTCACAGTAGCTGACAAGTCTAGAGATGCTGCGGCCTTCTTGATGTCCAAGTTTATGACTAGACCTGATGTGAAGGCAAAGAAACTTCCTGAATTTGTTGGCTGGACCTTAAAGACTTTAGGCGAATCCAATTGTAAGATATTTTAACCTTATCCCTCATCAATATATGTTTAACCAAGCTGCAGCGGAAGAAATAGAAATTTTGTGATAAAGGAAAAATGGCTTTTTATGAGTGATTTCTACTTTTGGGTTTTTACACTGATATGGTAATGTTTTATTTTCCATGCTAGCTTGAATAAAGTTCTTATATTTTTTGCATAGAATTAATACAAATATGCTTGGGGTTTGAAAGACATAGAGTAAGGATTTTAATTCCAAGTTATGAATATAGTTTTCAAGAGGGGTTATAGATGCCAAAATACGTTACATTGATAGGAACTGTAACTTACATAAAAGTACAATAGATATTAATTCTTTCCGTATAGTTGTTTATTAAGCAGGGAATTTAAATCAAGCTTTAAGCCAGAATGACCAAAGTATTGTTTACAAGTCACAAACTACAATCCCCTCATGTGCACTTGTTCACAAATTCTTACATGTACAAACACACATTCTCAAATACCACAATACTCATAATTCACTCCTGTCTATACACACAGAGACCCTCTACATGGCCAAACCAACATTTATACAAAAGTTGGCCTATAATTGTAGTGTTGCCTGATTGCTTGTCAGCAAGCGTTCAAATATTTCAATGTTTTAACCCTTAGAATGCTGGGTAAGTTTCTAGAAATAGATTTTTGTGTCATCTGCTTTCCAAAAACTTAAATATCTGCTTACTTTTGGTGAGGAAAGATACTCAGGGTAGCAAATAGGTCAGATCACAAGCCAGCTGCCAATTTACTTGGGAGCTGCCCTGTGATCTAACCTGTTTGCATAAGCATGAAGTTGGTTCCAGCGCTATAAGGGTTAATGCACCTGTAACTGATCACTCAAGAATGAGTTGACAAAATCTTGACATAACACCTATGTTATTTATTCTATAAATCCGTTGCTTTTATTTCTCAGATGAAACTATGGATGGTACTTTCAAGATTTTAGGTGTTATGTCAACCCTGGCGCTTCTGTTCAAACATGGAAAAAGAGAGGATTTTCTACCACAGGGTGAGTGCTTCCTTGAATGGAGTCGGCTTATCTTATATCTGTAACAGAGAATATGGCTTGCTTATATAGGACTTTTTATAACTTTTCTATATAAATTCTATATGAAAATAGGAATGCATTTACAGTAAGATATTTCCACAATATGTTTGGTACTGTAAAACAGACCCATTCCCATTCAATTTAACTGAATATTTGTCCAAGTGCCGTATAAAGCTTATGTTTGAATTTAGTAATTCCTAAATAATTCCTAATTTTGGAGAATTTTATTTTTTAAATTTGGCCAATACCGGACACATTTCCAAATTTAAAAAAAAAATCGCTAATAAAAACCTCCTTGTCATTATTCATGGTGGTCAACATTTATTATAAGAAATCATTTTAAAGCCATCATACTTGTTAATAATTTATTGAATCTCCCATATTTCAGCTCCTGTCGTGTTGGAGAAGATCCAATCTGCAAATATCTTTGAGAGTAACAACACTGTGCTTCGTAAAACTGGAGTCAAGGTCATTCAGAGGCTTGGTCTTACCTTCTTAAAGGCTAGAGTGGCAAAGTGGAGGTACGTCTTGTAATAAAAAACTGGCAACAAGTTTATCAAGTTTGATAAAAGAACTCTGTTGTTTCTTTGATTCTCTGATATCAAATTAACTGAAAAATTGTTGATAAGGCATTAACCCTTCGAATGCTGGATACATTTTTTAAAAATAGATTTTTGTGTCGTTTGCTTTCCAAAACCTTAAATATCTGCTTATTTATGAAGAGGTAAGATACTGAGAGTAGCACACTGGTTTGATCACAGGCCAGCCGCCAATTTACTTGGCGTCTGGCCTTGATCTTACCTGTTTGCATAAGCATGAAGTCGGTTCCAGCACTATAAGGGTTAAATTTGTTAAAGGGTACTGTTTCTCAGATATTTAGTAGCTGCTGGGGGTCCTTATCAAATTAATTCTGACACAATGTACCATGTATTAACTAAAAGTCCCATTAAAGGTCAGATAATAGTTCCATGTATAATCAATATCATAGTTAGAGGGTCACAAATGTTTGGTTGAAAAAATGAATGTAAAACAAACATCATTTCAATAGATTTTAATACTACCACTGACACAACCACTAACTGTAGGAGTATGTATATGGAACAATAAATCCCTCTTAAAAGGGACTATGTGTCGCTATGTTGTGTGTAGAGAACACACATGATTGTCAGTTTGATCTAACAAGAAAGGATTTTATTTACCTAATGTAGAAATTTCGTTTAACATATGCATGGGTGAAAGTGTTTAGGACTATTCCTGAATTTCAGGTTTTTGAGACTTTTTTTTCCCTATTTAGAAATATAGCAAACATGTCCTCTCAGGATAATGAACTATAGATTTCAGGTTCTTGTAATTGTTCAACTTTCACCCATGCATATGATACATACAATAAGGAAATTTCACATGTCATAGGGGTAACTCTTCTTTCCATCAAGCATTTCATGTATTTTTTTTACTTTTTGTAATTCCTCAGTACGAAAAGGGTTAGAATGTTATTGTCTGATGCTTCCTTTTGTTGGTTTATTTGCAGATACCAGCGGGGTTCTAGATCACTGGCAGATAATATCAAGCTGTCAAAGGAAGCAGTTCTGGAGAGGGGGAAGCAAACCGTTTCTGTTGAAGAGGAAGAGGATGAAGAATATGACATTCCAGATGAGATTGAGGAAGTTATTGGTAAGTATACAAGAGGTCAATGTCAGGCATGGAGGGTTTTACTATTCCGAATGATGCAAATGTAGATATTTCATTCTAGGTCTGGATGCATTCGATATAAAAAAGCTTCAGAGCAAATAGCGATTGTTTGCGGTAATCTTGTTTCTGATTGGACTACATTTTTAATTCTCTCGCTGATTGGTCCCCTATGGCCCAGAGGAGGAAGCTGATGTTTTTATAGCACAGTGCCTCCAAGCTGTTACACATTTACAGCTAGGATCAACCTAGATAGCCATATCGTGTAGTTACTATCAATTTCAAAATTCGATGCAAGGAAATGGTTAGAAATGATGTGATTAAGGAGGAGAAATTGATTATGAAGATGAATAGACGTATAATTCGCTTGATCATATTTTATTTCAGAATTACTGTTGAAAGCTTTGAAAGATAAGGACAATGTTGTTCGATGGTCAGCTGCCAAAGGGTAGGTAAAGATTTTAGACATTAAATGAAAATATGTTCGTATAATCTGTTATGTTTACCTGCAGCAATGACTTGCTTCCAGTATTATGAAAGCCTCAGAATAACTAATGTTTCATGCATTGGTTAAGAGCGTTCACGTAAAACAAGATTGACTATACTGCATACCAATGATTCTTAGATGTTCTTTTGTCTAAACTTCTAGCCATTTTTTGCATGTTTGTTTCAGGATAGGAAGAATTACTGGCAGACTGCCAAAAGAATTGGCCGACGAAGTTCTGGAATCTCTAATGGATTTATTCACCTTACAGAACTCAGATGGGGCCTGGCATGGGGGTAGGTACAATCGGTTCCCTGTCCTTGTTTCATAGTATATTTACCCTTAGAATGCTTGGTTATTTTCTTAAAATAGATTTTTGTGTTGTCTGCTCTCTAAAACCTTAAATATCTGCTTAATTTTGAAGAGGAAAGATACTCAGAGTATCAAACAGGTTAGATCACAGGCCAGCCGCCAATTTACTTGGCAGGTTACCTGGATCTAACTTGTTTGCATAAGCATGAAGTCTGTTCCAGCACTGTAAGGGTTAATTGCTTGAGTTTCAAGGATAACTTGAGTAAACAGAAAATAGTTTATTAAACAAGTACATAAGTATGTAACAGATAGTCACATAACCATAATTTTACCAAGTAGTATTTGATTTGGTTTCTGAAGAATGTAGGAATATCAGTATTTCAATGATAATTATATCAAAGAGTGAACAAATTTATTTAGAAAAAAAAGTAGAGCTGAAAGTAATCAGAAGTACTTTGATGAAGCATTTAATGTTTTATAATGACAATTTCTATAGGGTAAGCATTAAGTGACCTCGAAAGAGTGTTACGAAGTACTGGTGAGAAATTTCAGATGCACTGACCAACATGTTATAACTGCATATTCCTAAAAGGTTTTATCTTGAAATTTCCTGGTGGTCAAATGCTTGACATACTATTGTGTTTTTCTCTTCAAAGGTTGTTTAGCCCTTGCAGAATTGGGACGCAGAGGATTGTTGTTACCACAAAGACTTCCAAGCGGTTTGTATTGACTCATAGTTTCTCTGTCAAACTTAAAAGTCTATTTCTCCTAGATACCTTCTATATACATGGTTTTCGACACATAGTTTTTCTGTCTTATTAAAAGTGTGCATCTCCTATATACATGTTTATTAAGGAAATAAAGGTCTTTAGTTTGACAGCTTAGTCTAAACATATTTATTTTACATTAATTGTGAAACAAGTTCTTACAACTTGGATTAATCACTCTCGATTCTGCTTGCTGGATACTAAACAGTACTTGCTCCAGTTGTGGGTTAATGAAAGATTGCAAGGTTGATCACTCTACTCACAGGATTCAAGCCCACAACCTTTGTGTCCTCAGGCCAATGCTCTATCCCTGGACCACTGTCCTCCAAAAGTGATGGTATTCTATTTATTTTGATGTTTCCAAATGATACAGAATTACACAGCAATGTTTGTTTTGAAACACTATGCCAGTTTCAAACTAAAAAAAACTGTATATATTTCATCGTAATGCAACCGAAACAGCCTTGAACGATGCTGATGTCCTTTAATATTGATATTTTCAAATGAATCTTACAAATAGGTTTGCCTTACACAGTAATACCTCAGTAAAACCTGTCCCCCATATGTATTTATCTTAACAGACCTGCAACAAAAATAAACACCTCTCAATGAGGAGTGACTTTCGCTACAGTGCTTTCTGCTCAATCTCACAGGAGAAATGTAATTGTGTATTCCTTACAAACATCATCTGTTGTTACTTTTGAATTTGAGCCATTTAAAGAAATTGATTTGTGAGTACAGTCTAACTTGTGTTAAGCAGCCACCCTTTTAAGCAGCCAACCTGCCTTAAACAGCCACTACAGAAAGTCCCATTGTTAGATTTATAGTGTAAATCAATTTGTGTTAAGCAGCCAACCTGTCTTAAACAGCCAATTTACTCTGTCCCATAGGCTGGCCTCTTAACACAAGTTTGACTGTATAGATTAATAGTTTACTGAACATCACATCAAATACTGTATGAACTGTTTTCAGTGGTTCCAGTTGTGTTGAGGGCCCTGACGTATGATGAGAAGCGAGGTTATTTTTCTGTTGGATCACATGTTAGAGATGCAGCCTGCTATGTATGTTGGGCCTTTGCCAGAGCTTATGAGCCTGAGGAAATTAAGCCCTATGTCAATCAGATAGCAAGGTGAGTACAGACTGTAAACCATTCATCCCAGTGGTAAGGTTTTTCATTCAAGGGACCAATGTTAACAATATAAGGTTCGAACAAGATGGCAGTGCCCATGACTGAACATGTATTTTTGCTTTTTTCAACTACTTTTGCCAATGATAGCCACATTGTGTACTCTTCATGAGTTGAACATCAACTTTCCGGTGCTGGTGGTATATGATAACCAATGCTTTTTAACGGCGTTATGTCTAACACTCTGTAGAGAAATCACAGTGGACGGGCGATGTTATTAGGTTATTCGCGTCTGCCATTCCTCTACCGAGTGTTAGACAGAACACCATCGCAAAGCATGGGTTATCATATACCACCAGAAATGGAAAGTTGATGGTCAATTCATGCGGGTAAACAATGTAGCTATCATTGGCAAAAGTAGGTGGAAAGAGCAAAAATACCTGTGGCACGGCCATCTTCTTTGGATATAAGATAGTAAACATGGTCATGTGAGTTGCCCACCTGTATAAGAAGGAATTGATCAATGATATTGTACAACTCAGAGTTAAACTTTTTTAACAATTTATTTAATCAATGAAGCACTATCTTATGAAATGATTACAGAAAATCTGTGGATGTTTATGGAATGGGAGCAATCTTGAGTTCTTGCATGTACAACCTTAAGATGTTGTCCAAAAGGATGTTGTCTTTATATTTATTTATACAATACTAATACATTACACACTTTTATTCAAAGTTTCAATATAAGAGTCACATACCACATTCAAAAGACCATAATATGCCTTGTATCTCTGTTAGACTCATTTTGATTGGTGCAAATCCCTTGTTAGACTCATTTTGATTGGTGCAAATCCCTTGTTAGACTCATTTTGATTGGTACAAATCCCTTGTTTCAGTGCCCTTCTGGTGGCCTCACTGTTTGACAGAGAAGTGAATGTCCGTAAGTGTGCTTCGGCAGCCTTTCAAGAAAATGTAGGAAGACAGGTATGTTTCAGTGACAGTCTTGAGTTATGATGAGGGAATATTAGCCTTTGAACGTCCTGATGTAATGTTTACATGAATAAAAAGTTATATCTAAATTTTTTATTTTAGAACTATATACAGTTGAGCCTCTTTTATCCGAACACTTTCTTTCCCAGGAGTAATGCTCGTATTAACGAATAATCCGGAATAAATAATCAGCGAGTTTCCAGTGAAATGTTTACCTTTACACCATTTTCAAAATAATTACTATGCAGTAAAAAAAAACCGTTATAGTTGAAAATGATTGCCAGACATTGTCTCCTGATCGCTGTCAATGCAGCGAGTTAACACCTATTACAAACTCGACTTTCTGCACACGACGATAATTACAATTAGGTTAGACCAGTAAACTGACTAAATGACAGATTTACAAACAATCAACACCTTTCATTACACTACACTTGGTGACATTTTATGATCAAGCATACGTGCGAATTTGCCAAAGGTGTGAATGTCGGATACATGTATCGTCAATTAACATAGGTTACCGCAAAAAAAAAATCATTATGCTGGTTTCCGGAGTAGTCATGCGCATATACTATTAGAAGTTAGGCTTGGTTCCTGACTTTTATTGTCCAGAGCCGGAACGCGGATTTTCCGGATTAAACAGTGGAATTAATGAAGGTAAGGACGGCTCCTTACAAATTCTGTTCGGATGGCGAATGATACGGATTAACGAAGTTCGGACTATCGAGGTTCGACTGTATCTTAAATCTAATCTACAATATTTCCCTTATTTTGTGAGAAGCTTTACCAGATAAAAAGAAAACATCATTTGTTTGTGATAATTCTTGTGGTCTGCTGCTGGCTTCAATTTGAACTACTCATAAAATCCAACTTAAGGGTATTGATTGCATGTAAATTGATCATTTGCTCTAATGATTGATATCCTTTTTCAATTATATAACAGGGGCCCCTTGACCTCTTCTATCTTAGTCTATCTTAGACCATATATTTATTGATTGTTAAATTTCTCTTTTAAACAGGGCACTTTCCCTTATGGTATTGAGATTCTGACAACAGTTGATTACTTTACAGTCGGCAAAAGGACTAACTGCTATCTAGAGTTAAGGTAGGACTGCCTTTTCTTACAGTATTCTTACAGTATACAGATGTTTTGTCTATCTTGCAGCAGATGATTTTTTACCAATAGCTTTTCACATTCACATTTAATCTACCTTTTATTCCGATATGTCCCCATAAATTTGGACACCCTTTCAATTCGGATGCCATCAATTATTGAATGAAATAGTTTTTTTGTTGTACCTAATTCAGTCACAAAATCACTTGAGAGATAAATTTCAAACTGTAGTATATCAATATATAAAATCTTTTTGCGTTTTTTAAATCTGTTAAATAGTTAAACAAAGCACTGTGATTCAGGGGGAATTTGCTTGTTATGAGCAGAGCAAGATCTTGACACTTCATTCGCTCCAAAATCCTAAAAGGCATTACCAGTTCATGAAAAGTTTAGTGATGTGATTTAACCCATAGAATGTTTGTTTTTCTTAAAAATAGATTTTTGTGTCACCTGCTTTCAAAAAACTTAAATATCTGCATGGTTTTGTTGAGAAACAATACCCAGAGTGGCAAACAGGTTAGATCACAGGCCAGCCTCAAACTGTTTGCATAAGCATGAAGTGGGTTCCAGCATTATAAGGGTTAAGATTTAAATCTCTCATCAATAGTTGTATGTTTTCAGTGTCTATGTTGCACAGTTCAGTGAATATACCCAGCCCCTGATAGACCATCTAGCGGAAGTGAAAATCACCCATTGGGATAGGTAAGTTCGCAAGTATATCAACCCATGGGTCTAGCTTTTACACAGTTTCACCAGAATATTTAACTCAGTTCTAGATAAAGATAAATGAGGAGTAGAATATTTTGCATGCAGCATTGCAAGATTTATTCAATAAATCTTATGTATGGACTTCATAGATTTGTCTCAAGACATGTCTCATAAGTACATAGAATATAGGGTTAAGAGAAGAAAAACAGAATCAGAACATAGTTTGGCCCTTACCCAGATCTCTCTGTTTCTCTTCCAGTGACTAGTTTCCTTAGGAAATCATGTTCAGAGAGAACATCTAGACTTAGTTTTGAAAATAGATTATCCCATCATACTACGCGACAAGTGTAGATCAAGGCAATAAGACATTGCAATTAATTAACTCACATATTTTATGCTCAAAGGTTCTATATATATATTGATATTACATTCTATCACAATTGAAGATGACAGATTTTTCGCATTATTGATAATGTTATGATATTAATGGTTTGAAAAGAATTCTTTTCAACTTTTTTGGGGAGGAGCATGTAGTAAATAAGAAATAAGTATGTCAATTTCACTTTAGTGTTTGTATGTCAACCTGCATAATTCAAAGTAAGCATCCTTAATTAATGGTCAAGATCATTACTTTAACATATCTTGATTGTTGTATTCAATTCATGTTTTGCTTTTATAACAATGTTTGATCTCTTCATTTTCAGTGTTATTCGAGAACTCACTGCCAAAGCCCTTCACAACTTGACTTTTCGATCCCAAGACTACGTCTGTAAAACAGGTTAGCTAAGTTCTTCACAAATGCTTGATGCTTCAGCATATTGATTGTAATTTGCAGAAACTGACAAGTCACCCGCATAAAATGTCATCCTGGATCATTGATTGTGTAGACTACAGATTGCCATGTCACAACCTGTTTCAACAAAGTCTAGTTCACGATAAATTTATTGCAGAATGGATGTCTACCTATTTCAAATTAAATATTCGCATCAGAGGTTATGTGAATAAAAAACAATTACAAGCTTTAACCCAATCCTTCTTTGTCATATTTACTTCTGGTAACACCTGTTGAAGAGGACTTGATTACCATGGTAGGTTAAAAAGCTGTTGTGATGGAAAATTTTTGCTTTTGTCGCAATGATTTCGAAACAATACAACAAAGAAATATGTCATTTTTTAATGCTTTGTTGTGTACCAATACTTTACAATACAAAATCCCTTTCAATGAAAGGGATGATAGAATTTGATTCATTCAATGTAGTTTGGAATCTTGAGAATGTTTTGTAAACATTGTTACAAAAAGGAATATAAAACTAGTATTGTTTGTTTTCGTCTTAAATCTTTTAATTGGCATTTTGAAATATTGAACCAGGCTCTCTTAAAGTAGTATCCTATAGTTGAATATACATGTATAATGAATTACCTTTTTCAGTATTGCCAGCACTACTTCCCAAAACCACTTGTATGGATCTACACATCCGCCATGCATCAATACTTTCTGTCGCAGAAATAATTCATGCTCTTAGTAAACTTACAACACAACAAAACAGGTAAGCTTTGTACATGTGATTTTATATTTCTTCTTAATTTCATGCTATTGAGTACATTCAGATCGAAAGTTAATAATTTTCCAAAATAATCAGTTTTCTTGTTCATGGTTTTTACCTTTCATCACATTTCTTCAATAGTGAGGTACAATTGAATCATGTTTATTTGGTTTTATTAAGTGTTCAAAGAAAAATGGCTTTGCCGGGGATTCCCTACTGACTGAGCTATTGAAGTTTGATAGACTGAAGTTAAAACTATCAGCCAATAGCAAGAAAACAGAACCAGGAAAGATGTTACATAACTGAAAAATTGTTGATATGGCGTTGAATATCATACAAACAAGAAAACAGAAAAAGGTTTTATTTCGTAATGATTAAATTTGGATAGAAACCACCTTTTCAATATAAGAACTTTCTTGAATCACTTTCTGCTTGCATAGATAAAGTTTGGTAACATGTTAACATGTTTGCTAATGAAGGTGCAGCAAATGTTTCTCTGAATCTATGAGGCAAAAGGATAAATTTGTTGTAATAAGCAATATTTCCTGTTGTCTCAATAGCTGCCAAATTATTTCATTATTTGAATTATATTTTTCATTCTTTAAATTGGTTGTCTCCTTTTTGAAATGGTTGTCGTCTTTGGTTTTTAATTCAGGTCGCTTCCAAAACTGCAAATAGGGTGATGTTTTATGTGCATTATGCCATTACCAAACAACAATGACATTTGACCAGTTTGTTTCAGACGACTTTAGAAAACATTGTGGAAAAAGAAAAAATTGCTGTTTACGAGCAATTTGTCCTTTTCCAACAAAGTTTTCTGCCCTATCAGAAGGTTATTTTTCAATTTCATCACTTTTTGAAATGTCATCTGCAACCTCTTCCAATTTGGCGTTTGGTAAAGGTTTAATGGGTTGTGTTCTGATAATGTATTTTTTTTATCCTTTAGATCACTTGTGGACTATCTTGGACCTGAAGTTCTAAAAGAAGTTCGGGAAATAGCTTTCAAGGTAAAGTCTGTGATATCTTGATCTTCTATTTCAAATTTGAATTAAAACTTTTGTCAAACCTGTCATAAAACTAAAGATATTTGTAAAAAGAAAATTGAGCCTTGTAATATTTGCTTACTGTTTGTTTTATTGTATATTGTAGTTACAAGAAGCCAAGTTGTTTCGGGGTCTAGGAGGAGAATTCATGAGAAAAGCAGGTAAAACAGATATGATTGTTGTGATACATTTGTTCCTTATCTTTGCAAGGTGCTTGTTCACAGATGTGAGGAGATTTGAAAGTTAAAAACTTCTTACGAACGATGTCCGCAACGAAGTATAGCTAGAAAAATCCACTTTGGATTTTATGTCCCCTGTGAGGATTCGATCCCGGTTCTCCCGGGTGACAGTCCAAGACATAACCACTGAGCTAAAGAGTCGGCTCAGTAACGCAGAGGTTACATCTTGTCCTGATTGATTGTTGCTATGCTGTAGAGAGTGAGGCGGCTACGTAACACATCCCCTCTTATAGAAGTCATCATTTATGATGACATGTAAGCCATTTCGGCTTGTAAGTCCATTTCGGACGAATTAATGGCTCAATGGCCAATCCCGGATGAGCCCCCATCTTACGAACAATGTCCGCAACGAAGCATAGCTAGAAAAATCCACTTTGGATTTTATGTCCCCTGTGGGGATTCGATCCCGGTTCTCCCGGGTGACAGTAAAAAACCATAACCACTGAGCTAAAGAGGCGGCTCAACAACGCAGAGGTTACAACTTGTCCTGATTGATTGTTGCTATGCTGTAGAGAGTGAGGCGGCTACGTAACACGCACCCTCTTATAGAAGTCATCTATGTAAGCCATTTCGGCTTGTTAGTCCATTTCGGACGAATTAATGGCTCAATGGCCAATCCCGGACGAGCCCCCATCTTACGAACAATGTCCGTAACGAAGCATAGCTAGAAAAATCCACTTTGGGATTTTATGTCCCCTAAGAGGAATCGATCCCGGTTCTCCCGGGTGACAGTCCAAGACATAACCACTGAGCTAAAGAGTCGGCTCAGTAACGCAGCGGTTACATCTTGTCCTGATTGATTGTTGCTATGCTGTAGAGAGTGAGGCAGCTACGTAACACATACCCTCTTTTAGAAGTCATCATTTATGATGAAATGTAAGCCATTTCAGCTTGTAAGTCCATTTCGGAAATATTAATGGCTCACTGGCCAATCCCGGACAAGCCCCCATCTTACGAACAATGTCCGCAACGAAGCATAGCTAGAAAAATCCACTTTGGATTTTTTGTCCCCTGTGGGGATTCGATCCCGGTTCTCCCGGGTGACAGTCCAAGACATAACCACTGAGCTGAAGAGTCGGCTCAGTAACACAGAGGTTACATCTTGTCCTGATTGATTGTTGCTATGCTGTAGAGAGTGAGGCGGCTACGTAACACACCCCCTCTTATAGAAGTCATCATTTATGATGACATGTAAGCCATTTCGGCTTGTAAGTCCATTTTGGACGAACTAATGGCTCAATGGCCAATCCGGGACGAGCCCCCATCTTACGAACAATGTCCGTAACGAAGCATAGCTAGAAAAATCCACTTTGGATTTTATGTCCCCTATGAGGATTCGATCCCGGTTCTCCCGGGTGACAGTCCAAGACATAACCACTGAGCTAAAGAGTCGGCTCAGTAACGCAGAGGTTACATCTTGTCCTGATTGATTGTTACTATGCTGTAGAGAGTGAGGCGGCTACGTAACAAACTAATTTCTTTAAGACTTCCTAACACCTTAATTGTTTTTTGATATGCACTGAAGAATATCATTGGAAATAAAATAAGATCTTTTTTAACATTTTTTTATGTGTTTACAGTGAATTGACATGTTTTTTAATCCAAAGGTGTTACATCACTTTTGTGATCTACCTCATTTAAACTGTACATACTTAGATAGATTTATGCTTCCTGAATTGACTATGCTTTCAACTATTCTCATCTGTAAATATGCACCTTTTAGGCATTTTAGGCTCACATGACAACATTTTTGATATGCACTGAAGAATATCATTGGAAATAAAATAAGATCTTTTTTAACATTTTTTTATGTGTTTACAGTGAATTGACATGTTTTTTAATCCAAAGGTGTTACATCACTTTTGTGATCTACCTCATTTAAACTGTACATACTTAGATAGATTTATGCTTCCTGAATTGACTATGCTTTCAACTATTCTCATCTGTAAATATGCACCTTTTAGGCATTTTAGGCTCACATGACAACAATTGCCAATGTGAGTCTATAGGTTACCTAGATATATCTTCATCAGTCACAAGCCATGCTTCTTTCCTCTTCAACAATTAACCACTATGTCTTGAATTTTCATATTTGGTATGTAGCATCATTTATTTTCATTTTCTTCTACCAGGGTTTTTTGTGGTGTTAATGCAATACTGTAAAAGAATGAATTTTTTTTTAAGTGAAATAAATTAGCCGCCATTGAAATGGGTCCAGTTTAAATAAACTCAAGCAACATTTCATCAAATTAAATGATTTGATTCTAAATGATATCCCAGTTGACCGATAGGGAAATATGAGTTTTCTTGGGACATTCTATGAAGACTAATAGATATATGCTGAAAATATAGTCTGAGCTTGGCATATCTTGAAGCTTAAACATTTTGACAAAGGGAGAAGTTGCACTACGCTACAAATGCAAATTTTACTTTATGTAACAAAAGATAAAAAAAGAGATAAAAAATCATATTCCCTAATATGATGATATAATCAGTTTACTGAGACATAGATATCTTACAAATAATTTAAGGTTGAAATTCTACATCTAGAATTGAATTTTTATTCCATGTTGCTTTACATTGCTTCAAGCAGACGTTTAATGTTTATTTCAGTTTGTTGTTTGATAGAGAAAGCGTCTTTGTCAAGCCTCCCCTACCATAATGATCCAGTCATAGGTGAGACAATTATTGAGTTTACTGATTAAACCATTGAATTGAATTGAATATTGCTGGCAATTCAAGAAATCAAAGTGACAAAATGAGTTGATATTTGTCAATTATTTCCTTTTTCACAATTTCTATATCAAACCCAATGTCAAAAAGACTTTGTAACTTATGGTTGTCATCTGTAGCTGCTCTCAAATTGGACTGGTAACAAAATATCATATAAAGAAATGGGTTAAATGTACATTGCATGTGAATGATTGGAATGCATTATGTGTTAATTTTTGTAAGAGCAAGGTAAGGGTTTAAGTAAGAAAAAACAAACACTTTAAAAACTGTTCATTCAATTTGAATAATTCTTGACAGCAGCTTGAAATTAATTTAATCCTTAACACAACCCTTGATACTTGTTGAAACTCTTTTCTCAAAATTAAGAGGCCTCCTTGGCCTGGTATATAGAGTACAGAGCTTGCAATCACATGGCCCCCTCTTGGCAATCGTTCAAATCCAGGTACGGCATTTGGATTTTAATGAGAGGTAGTCTCCTGACTGACTAACAGAATGTCGATGGTTCCTAGGGCTTTTCCAGCCCTTATGGTCAGTTGAGTATCGGGTTTTCCTTCATTATTATAGTCAGGCTTCAAGACATAACTGAAGTAATGTTGACATGATGTAAAACACATATAAACACTCTCAAGATAAGTTATTCACACTTGGTCTTTGCTCAAATCTTAGGTTTAGGTATTAAATTGGATAACATTGTTTTAGATCCATCTGTCCTTATCCAATGAAACCACTGTTGAAGGTAACATAATGAGGGTTCAGTGCAATACTATAGCAAGTGCTTCACGTTTGTGAAGCACTTGCTATAGTCTTGCATTGAACCCTCGATAAACAAGTTATATATCTTCATTTATCTCAATACATTACAATATTATTTAGTAATTAGGGTTTCACTTTGAAAGATATACAGATCACTTCAATATGATTTTTAACACACTATGGAGAAAATTCTTGTCTTTCTTGTATGTTTTCCATTACTAAATAAGCAGCTTGTGGTAACAAAGACTGTTGTGCAATACATGTTGGGAGCATAGAAAGGTTTATTGTCCAAAGTAAAATATTGACAACAAACATTTCTGTTCTTATGCGATTATTTTTGTGTGTTTTTAGATTTATGGCAAGAAATCCTTGATGACTGTCTGATTCATGTTGAACCAGACATACAGGTAACAAACTATTATTGAACTTATTTATTTTACATCAATTGTGAAACAAGTTCTTACACTTAGAATAATTACTCTCGATTCTGCTTTCTTGATCATTAGCAGTACTCGCGCCGAATGTAGATTAATGAAAGGTAGCAAGGTTGAACCCGCTTCACGCAGGATTTGAACCATTGGCCCTCTTGACCGGACGCTGACACTGTACCCCTGGGTACCGTTTTACTAAACAGTTTTCGCTTAAGATTTGCTTAAGTCTAAAACAACAATTCCTCTTATTTCTTTATTGAGCGAAGCAATATTGCAAAGTAACACATCATTGGAAGCGTCTCTCCGAGACCCTTCCAATGATGTGTCACATTGCAATATAGTACTTTTGTTGAAGATACTATCCATGTGTATCAGTTAGGACTTACGCAATTCTTTTCCTTAAGTTGTTTAGTAAAACGGTACCCTGGATCTCTGTCTTCCACACACAAAATTATTGAACATTGATAGTAGGTACATATTGTATATATCTGATTTCACATCTTATCAACAGTATGTAAATTATTCTTTGATGCCAGGCACATAATGAGGGTTTTATGCAAGACTATAGCCAGTTATTCACATACATGAAGCATTAACTATAATATTGCATGGATCCCTCTATGGAAGATGACACCAAGTTAAAATGCCCATGTTACATTTAACACTCTGCAGAGAAATTGCAGTTGACATGCCCACATGTCTTAAACAGGCGTTTGACTGTGATTTCTCTTCCTCGTATTAAGCATGGGTTATCATATACCACCAGAACCAGAGAAGTTAATGGTCAACTCATTGACAAAAGTTGGCAAAAAAAGCAAAAAATACCTGTTCTGTCATGGACGCCGCCATCTTGTTTGGACATAAGATCGTAAACATTGGTCACATGATTCCCCTGTCTGTATTAATTTCCATATGGATACCTGGTAAGTCACATTTACAAGAGGGTTACATTTTCTTGTTTATTCTATAGGCCTGTGCAGTAGGAGCCATGTCAGCTTTTTTCTCAACGTATTACAGAGATTCAAAAGGAGCGGTTCTTCCAGAAAAACAAGGTGAAATTACACGTTTCACTAGACACAGGCATACTACTGTGGGCTAACAGTTATCAGGTGCTTTTTGTGCCTTAAGTGGTAATCAAATAAGGGAGCCCATATTTTTAAAACCTTAATACCATTACTAGATTCTTAGACAGAAAAAATGATTTCAAAGATAGAAAGTGTAATCTCTTATATGGAAAATTGAACTTCTAAAATATGTGATTTTGAAAAATGGAAAGTTTAAATGATAACATTTGAATATAAGATTTAGAATAAGTTCATTATTTAAATGCTTTGTGTTATTTATGTTATACTAGCTTTGAATTTAATTGTTTACAAGTTGTTTCAACTGCTTCAACGCTTTTTTTGAAGATGATTTCAATACATTACTTGTAATAAAGAAAGGTTTTTGTTAATCACGTATCTATGTTAAAGAAACAATATACATGGTATAAGATTAATTTTCCTACACTGGTTGTTGGATTAGAAACAATATGTCGACAGTGAAATGTCAACTCTGATAGCAATAAATTCATATCTTCAGAACGAGTGATAGACAAATACCTAAGGGAGTTGAGGGCTACGGTGGAGGTGACAAGGTCAGTTTGTATATTCATACACTTGTTTGTGGTCTAACATACATGTGTAATGTCAACAGTTTTTGGAATTATTCTGAAGCATACCCTGCTTATGCAAACAGGTTTGATCCAGGCCAGCTGCCAAGTAAATTGGCGGCTGGCCTGTGATCTAACCTCTTTGCTTCTGTGAGTATCTTTCCTCATCAAAATTAAGCAGATATTTAAGGTTCTGGAAAGCAGACATGACAAAAATCTATTTTTAGAAAATACCCAGCATTCTAAGGTTTAATACATGTGTTATGTCAACAATTTTTTTCAATTATATTTTAGCATAACCTGAATCCAAAAAGTGCATTTCTTTTTTTAAATGGATTTCCAGCTCCAATGCTTTCCCACTATCTAGAGTTTTATAGATGAAAGCCGTTACTACCGTTATTTATTCATTTATTTTTGTTGTTGTTTGCCTTAAGCCAGTGTTGGATTCAATCCTGTTCACTTCCTATCACAAGACAGAGACCCCACCTCTGTCCCATGGTAAATGCTTACTCATTTTAAGGCATAACCTGTAAGTGACTTATTAAATACCTGTGTAAACAGCCATCAAGCACTGCTCTACATTAGAATTTATGACGAGTTTTATCATATAGATAAATAGAAAGCAACTCTTGAAGTATAACAAACATTTGCCTTACTCTCAAATTAAGTTTATTCACTGTGAATGTGAAATGCCTCGTTGAAAGTTTTGTTTGATTGTATCACAGTGGTTTCTTAAGCCTAATATACTTGAAAGCTGTACACATTTCAATCACCATACTAAAGAACAGTACAGGCTTTAATCACCACTTACCAAACAATCACATATTGTTACAAGGAAAGTGTTCTCCATTTGCCAATGGTTATTTTGATAGTGTGCTTTATTTGGTTACAATGCAGATATTTAAAGGACATGTTTTAAAAAAATAATGAAAAGCATACTTTCAGAATGGGTTATTTGCTTGCTGTTGGAGCGTTTCCCAAGTTTATGTTGGCGGGTAAACTGAAGGCGGTGATTGGAGGGTTGATACAGGCGTCCCAAATACAGCCCAAGGAGGAAAAATGGGCAGAGTCCAGGAGGGATGCTCTAAAGGCTCTTAGATGGTGAGGTCCCAATGTATAGTCTGTATCTATATACGTTTGTGAATAAAGGCTTATTTCAACATTTTTTCAGATATTTCTTAAAAATCCAAACTGGTGCTTCTTTTCTGTTTTGCTTAACTATTTGAATAAGAAAGAAAGCTATACTAATCATCTGGGCTTCAATGTCAATGTCACACCTTCATTTATCTCATAAACTACCGAGAGGAATGGCTTTAAACTTCACACATGTATTTGGGTCATAATGTTTGGTTACTGACCCGAGCCTGACAACTCCAGCTTCGAACTTTTGACGTATACGTTGTTTGCATTTTCATTTTTCAGAAGTATTTTTTTGCTTTTGTAACATCACTTTCTTTCTAGCTCTAAATGCAGAACCCAAGGATAAATGCTATGTTTTATATTTTGTGATTAATATCTGTAGTTGTTTTCAAATTGGACCAATCATAGAATACCATACATGAAGGAATGGATTATTTAGGCTGGTCCAATATCTTATTCTCTTACCAGTTTCATCCTTGGATCAATAGCGAGGTGCTGTATAACATTTGTTATATAGGGCACTAGCCATATAACATGCAGCCATGAAACTAACTGTGACAACATATAAACATCATTCTCTACTTGTTTACTGTGTTTTGTTTACTTTTTTATGTTTTGTTTTCATTTTGTTTGTTTAAAAGAATCCATTAAGATAAATAGAATAGATACTTGGTGTCTTTGAATAGGAAAAGTTTTCGGGCTCAGCTTTGGTTTATTATCTGTTATACCTTCGCCTTGCCCTATAACATTTCTAACAGAAGACACCAAACATCTATGATCTATCTATAAACCAGAAAGATTTTGTCTGTTTCAGTGTGTGTTTGTCTGTTGGTATAGAGGAACACGGAGATCCCAGCAGGGTGTTGTGTTCCACTAACGTCGACCAGATATTTGAAGCTTTCCTCTGTGCCATGAATGACTATACGTTAGACAGCAGAGGGGATGTTGGGGCATGGTAAGTACATGTTTTTAATCAAGTACATGTACTTAAGGTAGAATACCCATAATCCCCCATTTTGAAACCCTTTCTTTCATCGGATTACTTTGGTCATTCACTCTATACATCAGTTGGGCTGGAACATCTTGTTATAATTCCTTCATTCAGTTTTTGTGCTTTGGAGAAAATAGTCTTTGTAGTCTACATATAAAAATATATTATAAAAAGAAAGTGTTCAAGATAAACTTGTAAAGGAGGAATGTTTTATGGTTATTTGATTACTGCTATTTCAGGGTACGAGAGACGAGTATGACGGGCTTACAAGAATTAACGTCACTCATAGTCAATAAACAGTCTAGTCTACTAAAACCTATAGTGTAAGTTTAATTCATGGAGTTCTCACTTTTAGATATGCAAATTAACATTGAGCATAAGATCATTTTATTATGATGCCCCCCTCATAAACAATAAAGTAATATCCATGGCTTAACTAACCACAAGGCTAGTGAACCCTTAGAATGCTGGGTAATTTTCTAAAAATAGATTTTTGTGTCATCTGCTTTTGAAAACCTTAAACATCTGCTTTATCTTGATGAGGAAAGATACTCAGAGAAGCAAACAGGTTAGATCACAGGCCAGCCGCCAATCTACCTTTCAATATATTTGGGGTCTAAATTTGGACCAGGCACCATTTTGAAACTGTCAGGATTTGATTAATTCCTTCCTTTTTTTAAAGGAGATTGGAATTTGCAATACATTTTTAATCCTTGCTCATTTAATAGTTATCATATATTAATATCATTAAATCATTACAAAATTTAAACTTAAAATCATATATTCATTACAAACTAATTATTTACTATCATTCATTCATTTTAAATTCTTATTAATTTTTTTTAAACCAAATACTTTTCAGCCTGTAACTAATTTAGTATAAGTTTATCCACATTATCGTCATAATGTGTGGTAAATGACCTTAGCTGTCGATGTGCCTCAAACACCATTCATTGATTTGGACCAAGCACAAAATCTTAAATAAGGTAATCGATCAAACCTGGAGCCGTAAGCTTTCAAAGTCTTATTAAGTGATGTGATGTATCTTTTTTTGTTTTGTTACAGATGTGAGCACATATTCAAATGTGTGATACAGCAAGCGTGTGAGAAGATTGATAGAACCAGAGCCCAGGCTGGAAGTGTGTTTGCAACACTTCTTTATCACAAGTAAGCCTTTAACCCTTTCCCAAACAATAACGACATTTGACCACTTTGTTGCAAAGGACTTTAGAAAACATTGAGGGAAAAGGAGAAATTGTTCGTGACGAGCAATTTTTCCTTTTCCCACAATGTTTTCTAGCCTATCAGAAGATTATTTTCCAATTTCGTTACATTTTGAAATGTCGTCTGCAAACTCTTTCAATTTGGGACAGTCGAAAATTTGTTGTTTGGGAAAGGGTTAAAACATACATTGCAATGAATCAATTCCAGAGGCATTTCAATAGCACTTACTATTTATCTTTCCACTATATATCCTCACTTAAATGCCCGGTTATTAGAAGATTTAGAAACACTGAGGTAATATGAGAAATAGCTCGTATTGACCCTTTGCTGTTTGATTACAATAAAAGACGGGGAATCATGTGATCAATGTTTACGATCTTGTGTCCAAACAAGAAGGCTGCGCCCAGGTATTTTGCTTTTTTCACCTACTTTTGATACAATGATAGCCACATTATATACCCTGTTTGAGATGATCACCATTTTTCCCAGTTTGGTGGTATATGATAACCCATGTTTTATAAGGATGTTATGTCTTACACTCAGCAGAGAAATCACAGTTGACGGTCACACTTCTCCAAAACTGTTGGTCTTTGACTAAGATATCTCGTTTACATATTTCTTGTATATGCCCCTTTCTGATATTATCAAATAGACAAACACGCTGTCTTATGGACATCTCTTGTTTATTCAGGGATGAAAATATTGTGGGAAAAGGAGAAATTTGCCTGCAACAAAGTGGTAAAGGCTCATTATTGTTTGGTAATGGGTTAATACTTTTTTCAAGTAAATAACTCTTAAAATGAAATAATTTGTATGCATAGAATAAGAATCACTAAGGTAAATTTCTCTTTTCCGAGATTATTCTTTGTATATATATTGTCTTCTGTGAAATGTTTAAATAAAGAAATATTTAAAAAAAAAAGGATACACTGTAGGTTTAAAACAAATGGATTTGGACTTTGCCTTATGAGAACTGCTACTGATTAGAATTTATCTTGGGTGTGTACTTTTGAAAGCTCTTGTATGTATGTCTGAAAGATGATTTCTGTCTATTTAGACATGACATATTGATAAGTTTGAAAGGTAATCTATTTGTACTTGTTTGTATTTTGACTGTGTGTATGTACCGGTAGCTACTGTGTATATCATGTACACTTTTGTAATTTCAGACCTCCGCTTCCTCACATACCACATTGTACAGATCTTCAGAGCATATTCCCTGAGTAAGTATCATAGAGTAACCCATTACTAAACAATAATGACATTTAACTACTTTGATGCAGACGACTCTAGAAAACATTGTGGGAAAAGGAGAATTGCTCCTCGTAACGAGCAATTTTTCCTTTTCCCACAATGTTTTCTGTCCTATCTGAAGATTATTTTCCAATTTCATAACAATTTGAATTGTCATCTGCAAACTCTTTCAATTCAAAACAGTTGAAAATTTGGTCAAGGGTTAAATAACAACACGAGAGGCCAAGGAATATTCATCCCCTTCAACCCTTTATTTAAGTTATACTTGTAGAATGCACATAGAGAAAACCTAAAAAGCCTTTCCAGACAAGAAAAGATTCCTTTATACAAGCTTTTGTTTAGTTTTAACATAAGAAAACAGAGAGAGTTTTATTTCTCTATTATTGTGTTCTTGAATTGCTTCCAATTTAGAACAGTCAAAAAACAAATTCTTATCTTTAAGTTTTAGAAAATGATATTTTGTATATGGTATTGTACAAAATTAAATCCTCTTTTTGAGATTTTTTATCTTCCATATATCTTCTTTTTCAGAGACCAGGCTTCTTCCATGAACTGGGCAGCGCCTGCTGATACCTTTCCTTTGTTCACACAGCTATTGAAATATCCTACCTATACCTACAGTGTTATGCTTGGTTTAACTGTTTCTGTTGGGGGACTCACAGAGTCATTAGTAAGTAAATGTCACACCTATACCTACAGTGTTATACTTGGTTTAACTGTTTCTGTTGGGGGACTCACAGAGTCATTAGTAAGTAAATGTCCCACCTATACCTACAGTGTTATACTTGGTTTAACTGTTTCTGTTGGGGGACTCACAGAGTCATTAGTAAGTAAATATCCCACCTATACCTACAGTGTTATGCTTGGTTTAACTGTTTCTGTTGGGGGACTCACAGAGTCATTAGTAAGTAAATGTCACACCTATACCTACAGTGTTATGCTTGGTTTAACTGTTTCTGTTAGGGGTCTCACAGAGTCATTAGTAAGTAAATATCCCACCTATACCTACAGTGTTATGCTTGGTTTAACTTTTTCTGTTGGGGGACTCACAGAGTCATTAGTAAGTAAATGTCCCACCTACACCTACAGTGTTATGCTTGGTTTAACTGTTTCTGTTGGGGGACTCACAGAGTCATTAGTAAGTAAATGTCACACCTATACCTACAGTGTTATGCTTGGTTTAACTGTTTCTGTTGGGGGTCTCAAAGTCATTAGTAAGTAAATGTCCCACATATACCTACAGTGTTATGCTTGGTTTAACTGTTTCTGTTGGGGGTCTCACAGAGTCATTAGTAAGTAAATGTCACACCTTTACCTACAGTGTTATGCTTGGTTTAACTGTTTCTGTTGGGGGACTCACAGAGTCATTAGTAAGTAAATGTCAAGAGTCATTAGTAAGTAAATGTCAAACCTATACCTACAGTGTTATGCTTGGTTTAACTGTTTCTGTTGGGGGACTGACAGAGTCATTAGTAAGTAAATGTCACACCTATACTTCAGTGTTATGCTTGGTTTAACTGTTTCTGTTGGGGGACTAACAGAGTCATTAGTAAGTAAATGTCACACCTATACCTACAGTGTTATGCTTGGTTTAACTGTTTCTGTTGGGGGTCTCATAGAGTCATTAGTAAGTAAATGTCCCACATATACCTACAGTGTTATACTTGGTTTAACTGTTTCTGTTGAGGGTCTCACAGAGTCATTAGTAAGTAAATGTCACACCTATACCTACAGTGTTATGCTTGGTTTAACTGTTTCTGTTAGGGGACTCACAGAGTCATTAGTAAGTAAATGTCACACCTATACCTACAGTGTTATGCTTGGTTTAACTGTTTCTGTTAGGGGTCTCACAGAGTCATTAGTAAGTAAATATCCCACCTATACCTACAGTGTTATGCTTGGTTTAACTTTTTCTGTTGGGGGACTCACAGAGTCATTAGTAAGTAAATGTCCCACCTATACCTACAGTGTTATGCTTGGTTTAACTGTTTCTGTTGGGGGACTCACAGAGTCATTAGTAAGTAAATGTCACACCTATACCTACAGTGTTATGCTTGGTTTAACTGTTTCTGTTGGGGTTCTCACAGAGTCATTAGTAAGTAAATGTCCCACCTATACCTACAGTGTTATGCTTGGTTTAACTGTTTCTGTTGGGGGTCTCACAGAGTCATTAGTAAGTAAATGTCCCACATATACCTACAGTGTTATGCTTGGTTTAACTGTTTCTGTAGGGGGACTCACAGAGTCATTAGTAAGTAAATGTCACACCTATACCTACAGTGTTATGCTTGGTTTAACTGTTTCTGTTGGGGGTCTCACAGAGTCATTAGTAAGTAAATGTCACACCTATACCTACAGGGTTATACTTGGTTTAACTGTTTCTGTTGGGGTTCTCACAGAGTCATTAGTAAGTAAATGTCAAACCTATACCTACAGTGTTATGCTTGGTTTAACTGTTTCTGTTGGGGGTCTCACAGAGTCATTAGTAAGTAAATGTCCCACCTATACCTACAGTGTTATGCTTGGTTTAACTGTTTCTGTTGGGGGACTAACAGAGTCATTAGTAAGTAAATATCCCACCTATACCTATAGTGTTATGCTTGGTTTAACTGTTTCTGTTGGGGGTCTCACAGAGTCATTAGTAAGTAAATGCCACACCTATACGTACAGTGTTATGCTTGGTTTAACTGTTTCTGTTGGGGGTCTCACAGAGTCATTAGTAAGTAAATATCCCACCTATACCTACAGTGTTATGCTTGGTTTAACTGTTTCTGTTGGGGGACTAACAGAGTCATTAGTAAGTAAATATCCCACCTATACCTACAGTGTTATGCTTGGTTTAACTGTTTCTGTTGGGGGACTGACAGAGTCATTAGTAAGTAAATGTCCCACCTATACCTACAGTGTTATGCTTGGTTTAACTGTTTCTGTTGGGGGACTGACAGAGTCATTAGTAAGTAAATGTCCCACCTATACCTACAGTGTTATGCTTGGTTTAACTGTTTCTGTTGGGGGTCTCACAGAGTCATTAGTAAGTAAATGTCCCACCTATACCTACAGTGTTATGCTTGGTTTAACTGTTTCTGTTGGGGGTCTGACAGAGTCATTAGTAAGTAAATGTCCCACATATATTTAATATCTTTTACATTGTTTGACTGGTTTTTTTAGCGAGACTTAGCAAGTAATAAGTAAAGGAATTTCCCACATATCCCTTCATTGTTGTGCTTGGTATGACTGTATCTATAGGGGCACTAACCAAGTCATTTGTAAGTAAATATCCAATGTTTACCTACAGTGTTATTGTTTGTTTGACTGTTTTTATAGCGAGACTAACCAAGTCATTCCTAAGTAAATATTCCATAAACCAAGAATAGTTTGTTTGCTTTGACTACTTTTTATTTCATCTATAATATACAAATACTATTCTTAAATCTGTAAGACAAAACCTTAGCTGTATTGACACCTTTAAAAATCTTGAAAAATGTTGCAAACCTTCATTTAATCTGATGTTTATAGATACTCAAAAGTTGACAATCAACTCATGCTTATCATTTCCAAACAGTATACAGTTATTCCACGGGCGTCTGTGGAACAGTCAAACTGTAGTTACAAAATGCCAAATAATGCCGAGAGATCTTTGCCGAAACACTGATGTACAGGCGGTCAACAGTTCAAAATGTTGACCGGTCAAGAGTTCGAAGTGCAGTTACATTACCAAATCATGACAGCTTTCCATTTTCGCCTCAATAAAGCAGCAAATATTAAGAAACGAACATTTTTAAAAGGCATTAGGTAATAATCTCAATTGTTTCGCAAGTCTGTAGTAGATGAGTTTAAGCAAACCTTTATGAAGGTGAAGTTCAACTTTTTACCACCTGCAGGCAACATTTTTTTCTTGAAGCAGACAACTTAAGAAAAGCGTCGTAAACATGTGAAAAATCTTTCATTTCTGCTGTTGTGATATTTGAATAGATTGAAATAGTATTGTGACAAAAGGAGATATTGCTTGTGACAAGCAGTTTCTCCTTTTGCCACAATACTTTTTGAAAGTCCTTTGCTGCAAGACGCAAAAATGTGGCATTAGGTTGTAATGTGTTAAAGAGGTTAAAGTCAGTGTTTGTTTTTTACAGGTGAAATATTCCAGTGCTTCCCTACAGACGTACCTGAGGAGTGTTAGTAAAGATCCAGTAGAAATGATGCGACTGACAGAAACGCTCATTAAGATTTTTAAAGACTACCAAAAAGTAGACAGGTACTATAAGGATTGTCAGTTTAAACATATCTATTTTACAAGGATTGTGACAGAAGCTTGAAGCTTATTGAATTTATACATGATGACTGCTTCCTGGATCCTAAACCAGTACTTGCGCCGATTTGTTGGTTTAGTCTCTGCAATTTTCTCAGGGATCAAACCTAGGACCCATGGTACAACATGTTGACGCTCTACCACTGCACCACACTCCCTCAAGGTTTTTAACATGAGTGATTAACACACAAAATGAACTAACAGTGTACATGTAGTTGGAAAAAGTACTAAAATGAAAATCATTCTTCCTGTGACCATGTTTTTGGAATCCCTACGCCAGCAGATTTTGATTTTCAAGAGAAGTAGTCTCTTGGCTGGTTGATGGAGGCTATTGTTCTTCCCAGTGTGACTAAGTCCTTATTGGGAGTTGGGGATTGAATCTATCCCCAATATTTATGGACCATGGTTGATACCCATTATGAACCCAACAAAGAAGGAATGGTACAGTATATATTTGTGTAGGTATCACATTACAAGTGGCATAATGATATTAATTATTGTTGGACTAAGACAAGATTGTGTAGACAAAGTATCTTAAAGTTCCAGCGATAAACAGACTGACTATGGGCTCAAATCAGGCTATCCCCTTTTCTTGGGCCAAGTTTTATTCTACTTGACTCCTGCTATATAACAAAGAACTATGAAAATAATTCCCATTTATATTTTTTTCAGAGTGTCCTTACCCATGTTGAAGATGTTGGACCAGTTACTGGCGAACGGAAGTTTTGATTGTTTATTGGGGCAAGAAAAGTGAGCATAGTTTGATCACCTGTACATGTGAATTATTTCCCCTAACCCTTATAGTGCTGGAACAGACTTCATGCATACACAAACAGGTTAGATCCAGGCCAGCTGCCAAGTAAATTGGAAGCTGGCCTGTGATCTAACCTTTTTGTTACTGTGAGAACCTTTCCGCAGCAAAATTCAGTAGGTGTTAAAGGTTTTGGAAAGCAGATGACACGTCAATCTATTTTTAGAAAATTACCCAGCATTCTTAGGGTTAAGACTTTCCATTGATCTTTCAGTACAAGTCAACCAGAACCAGTAAAACTGATGACTAAAACTGATGACTAATATCTTATCTTTTTAATTTGACTACCAGTGAAAATGATAACACAACTATTGCCCAAACTCCTATATTATCACCTTTTTGACGGACACAGTCTTTGCTCTCTTCTTTTCTTCAATCCCGCCTTCCATACTTCACCATGTTGATTCATCTGATGCAGAAGACTTTACAAACAATCCGAACGAAATTGTAAGTGGACGGAATTGTTTAACCAGTTTGTTGCAGACGACTTTTGAAAACATTGTGGGTAAAGGAGAAATTGCTCGTGACGAGCAATTTCTCCTTTTCCCACAATGTTTTCTGCCATATCAGAAGATTATTTTTGAATTTCATCACGTTTTGAAATGTCGTCTGCAAACTCTTTCAATTTTGGACGGTTGGCAATTTGCCGTTTGCTAAAAGGTTATAAGTATACACGCGCATACAGACTGTTTATGTCTTAATGTGTATATGAACATGCTCTGCTCTAATAGACCGAATCATCCGGACATTTTGTTGGGAACGGACGTGTTCGGATTAACGAGACATCACTGTATATCACTATATTGCTAGTTATCCATTTACCTGAATGGTTTCTACCTGATATCCTACGAATTTGTTCTTTTATTCTTATGCCATTAGTTTAAACTTATTTTATTTTATTAACTTTGATCGTGGCGGAAGCTTGGAGCTTATTGAATTCACTTTCAAAGACTGCATCCTGGATACTAAACCAGTACTTGTGCTGATTTGAGGGCTAGTTTCAGCTAATTTCACCTTGCCTAGCGGGGATAGAACCCAGGATTATACCATTAGTTGTTGTGTACTCTTCCTTTCAGTTTTGGGCAGTCAGTTATAAATCTTAAATAATACAATTGATTAATTGTAATGACTTTATGGCCCATGAAAAGACGGTGATATTTTTTCCTTTTTTTTTTTATCAGACAACATTCCTGAAAGTAACATAAAATGTCAACAATCAGACTGTTGTTCAACTAAAAAGGCTTTAACCAATAAAGACAATTAGTAAAATTAAATAATTCACCATGGAAAAAGGATAATACATATAGTTCATTATTTGAATAGGATCAAATGTGTTAAATATAAGAATCCCCTTTAAAACATAACCATGAACTTTATTTATCAACATCCTTTTACTTTTTTGAGTTTTCTTCATTAAGTGTCTTTTAATTTTCAGTCACCCATTCCCAATGGAAATTCTTACCTTAGTAAAGACAGAAATATCAAAATCAGGAGACCCGCAGAAACTTCTTGCTAGTTCAGATGTGTAAGTTTCTTTTGTGTGTCAGTGTGTGTATGTTTTTTCTTAATTCATCAGAAATAGCCTATTGAAGTATAATCTCAAAGGGTAATACAATGTATTAACATATTCAGATTGTGAAATGTGAAAGATGACCACATACTTTAGGTATTGAGTAATGATAGCTAAGAATTTTAAGTTAATTATTTAATTCCCAAAGTACGACATTACCTAATTGTTAAAGAGTTTGACCAAATCTGTAATTTGGAAACTTGGAAAATAGCAGATGATAAGGAATATTATAAAAGAAATATTTTAGTTACTATAGAATTGCAACCATTGTGATGAAAGGATATATTGCTTTTTAATCCTTTTGGAGTTTGGTTATACCGGTTTCTCAAACCATTAACAGCAGAAGGGAAAAAGAGAGGTTTAAAGAGATTCCATTGGTAGAAAAGAAATTTTAAATATTTTGACTGATGCAGCAAATGGCTATGGAAAATAATGTGACAATAAGAAAACATTTTGATGACAAGAAATTGTTCACATTCAGTTTCAAACTTCAACAATGATTTATCTATGTACATTCGTCATTTCTATGTTTTTTGTCAAGAGTTTGGTAATGAACGCATCCAGATAGAAAGTGTTGGTCATACGCAAACAGGATGTTATGGATGGATATCAAAGTCATATTCATGGTTAAAAGATTGACGATCTTTGTAACGAGTGGTTTTTAGATGCTCTATGCAGATGCATTTGTTGGTACCACTTTTGTAGGAAAAAGTTTTAAAATTTGCAAATGATTCTGATGAATACAAACTCAAAGGGTTTAATGGTTGGTTGTGAAAATGATTACTAAAATTGAAGAGTACATTTGTCAAACAATCAACGATGAATAGGAAAACAAAATAAATCACATTCCCCTTTTATGTTTCTTTAACCCATTACCAGAACACTCTGAAAAACGCGGGAAAAGGAGAAACTGCTCTTAACGACTAATTTCTTCTTTTCTCACAATATTTTATGTCCTATTAGAAGATTATTGTTCAATTTCATCACAATTTGAAATGTCATCTGCATGGTTGAAAATCTGGTGATTAGTAAAGGGTTAAATAATGTTTATTGATGCATGTACATTTTTGTACAACTACTCTGTAAGAGATATATCAAATTGAGGGCCAATATCGTGAACAACAGCCAGTCTGTGCAAAGCAGCCACTTTGGGTACTTCCCTTCACTGGCTGTTGTACACAGATTTTACTGTACATAGTTGTGTCATCTGCTAATGATTTGGGTTTTAACTAGTCGTATGATTCAGGTTGTGAACTTTTTGAGTTTTCTCACGGTTTTATTCATTCCTACTCTTGTGTTCTACAGTTTGTTGATATCTGATTGTACCTATGTTGTAGGTTTTGTGGATTACTACAGTTTCCAGGGGAAGTACGGAAGAAGTGTTTGTCCAGTTTGTGTTTATTTTTGTGCCACAGATATCCAAGGGTAGGTTGAAAGTAAAACTCAGTTTTCTTTGGTGTAATTGTCAAATCTAGCACATATTTGTTTGCCACAGCTATCCTTAGGAGTTACAATCCTTCACATAACAACTGGTTGATTCTGTTTCTTAATGGTGATGCTAGTATTTAAAGTCTTTTTTATAATAACATTTATGTCGAAATGTTTACATTGAAAGCAATAGCAGATGTCACTTGATGGGTACACTGAGATAAAACTTTGTTTAAATGTATTTCAAAGCTGAACTCCCAAGTCTCTTTGAAAAAGACATGAGCTCAAGTATTCTATCAACTAGTTAACAGTCTAAATAATACATCTTTTGCTCAATTTATACAGGACTTAGTCAGATTGTTTATCCTAGTGACTTCAAGGCAATTGTGGTCAAAGTTTAACAATCCTATTATGTAGGACTTGGTCAGATTGTATATCCTAGTGATTTCAAGGCATCATTGATGACAATTGTGGTGAAAGTTAAACAAACCTATTGAATGCTAACCCTGATATGGCATACTTATCCATGACATAATGAACCTCTATGGCATAGTGGTAAGAGTTCAGCACTTGAAATCACATGGTCCCTCTCTTCATGGATTCAAATCTTGGTGGGGGCGTTAGAATTTTCATGAGAGGTAGTCTCCATGCTGACATATGGAATGCTGATGGTTCTACCTCGCTTGACCAGCCATTGGGGGCTAAAGGGTCTTTCACCATCGTTAGGAGCTGGGCATTTCATCATAACTGAAATAGTTATGGTTTATGGTTCATGTGGGATGAGATTAGAGGGTGCTGTGTGGCCCTGTGGTTTAGTTGACAGCATTAGAACTCGGGGGTCCTGGTTTTGAGCCCCATCGACACCTCTGGTTTGTGGGAGTGACCTTTGGCATGTCATTTCAGAGCCCTTTGGCATGTCATTCAGAGCCCTAGTCTAGTACTGGTGGATCCAGGAAAGCCGTCATATAACTGTACAGTCGTTGATACGCTATAAACACCATTCAAAAGATGAGATTGATAAATCAAAACCTTGATGGTTTCCTGTTATTTTTGGTTTATCCAAATTGAGTTGTTATTTTTTACTTCTTCCAGATACGGAAAGCCACTGCGAACAAGTTTTATGAGGTCCTCGTGACATATGATGATGTCGCTCCAGAAGAAAACTTAGATGATTTAGTGACATTACTAAGTGAAACAATCTGGTGGGTCTTATTTCATATTTCTTAATAAACACATTGGTATTTCATATTTAAATGAATCTTTGACATAACTTAGTGAAACAATCTGGTACTTCATTGTTATGACAATATAAAGCCTGTACTTTTTATTGGCGATGTTTCAAAGTATGTTTCAAAGTACTGTTTTCTTGAATTGTGTAGCTCACAATTTGGCCTTTCATTTTTACAGTCGAGTTATGTTTTAAAAATGGCGATGAGCGCTCGGATTACGGAGTGAAGGGCACCTGGTTAAAAAAATCATGCGATACATATCAGAATACTGTCGTTTAATCAACACCAACAATGTGAATATTTTTTACGTCAATTATTCGTGAACTCTTTACTGTAAATGAGCACTATTATTGTTGGATGGGTTCCAGGGAAAAACTGATTTGATGGAAAAAATATTTAAAAAGAGCATTGAATAACAAATGAGGTTTTAAATGTTGTATGTCAGAATACTCCTTTCAAGGTTTGATGAAAACTTATGACAGTCCTACTAATAGGTTATGATGGCAAGTTTACAGTTTTCCTTATTTCATATTGTACTGTTTTCGAAGATGTTGCAATCATGAATACCTGCTATCTGTTCTGACAGGGACAATGATGTGGAGGAAGTGAGGCCAATAAGGAACCAGATTTGTGAGAAACTCGGTGTACCGGTACCGGTAATGCTAAATAAGGTATTTACATACTAACCTTGGAAGTATTCCTGCATTAACACAGTACGGCATAATGCCACATTTTTTTGGTTTTGCAGCAGACAATTTTCAAAAAGCATTTTGGCAAAAGGAGAAATTGCTTGTCACAAGCAATTTCTCCTTTTGCCACAATGCTTTTTCAATCTATTCACATATCGCTTCAGCAGAACTAAGGTATATTTCACATGATTACAAAGCTTTTCTAAATTCGTCTGCTTCAATTAAAAAAAAAATGTCGTCTGCAGGTGGTAAAGAGTTAATATTCCAGCCTTAACCCATTCTTTCATACGGGATTTAAGACTCGAAATAAATTGAAGTCAAAGTGGACGAAAAATCAATTAGATATGGACCTGTTCCTTGTAAGATGGGATAGGAAAGTTTGTGACAAATGGAAAAATTGCTTGGACAATAACTATTTTTGTAACAATTTTTTTCAAGTTACATGCGACTAATGGGTAAATATTGTATACATAAGGGTTTATAGCTTTATTGGTATCTTTTCAAATTTTGAATGCAAAGGTTCAGAGGGGTCCTGCGTAGCCCAGTGGTGAAGGTGGCAGACTAAGACCTCAGGCGTCCTGGGTTCGAACCCCACAGACACCAACCACTGGTTTGGTGGGATTGACCTGTGGCAAGTCACTTCAGAGGCAAAGCCTAGTACTGGTGGATTTAGGAAAGCCGTTAAATAACTGAAAAATTGTTGATACGGCATTAAACACCATACAAACATAGGATTTATAATCTTAACATAGGACCATCCTACTCTTTATGAATTTTTTTGAAGTCATGAGGACATGCTTTATTTATCCATCACATCTGCACAAATAAGTTCTTTTGGGAAAGCATCCAGTGTCTTGGACAGATTATTGTTAAGCAATGTTGCAGAAATACCAAGCTACTGTTTTACTAAACATTCAATGCTTAAGATTTGCGAAATTTCAAAACAACACTTCATCTTATTTCAATATTTGGCTAAGATAGATTGCAAAGTAACATATCATTGGAATCGTCTCTCTGTGACGCTTCCAATGACATGTAACATTGCAATAGTGTACATTCATTTAAGACACTATCTATGTTTATCATTTTTGATGTACCCAAATATATTTCTTAAGTTGTTTAGTAAAGCGGTGCCCTTGAGCGCAAGTAGGGACATTGGTTATGGTCATCTTGATTGAACTAAAATGCTTATGATTACCTTCGCGACTCAGTGGTTAAGGTTGTGTACTCTTAACTTGGGGTCCCAGGTTCAAGCGCCACTGACACCTCTGGTTTCATGGGAGTGGCTTTTGGCAAGTCACTTCAGAGCCCTAGCCTAGTATTGGTGGATCCATGGAAAGCCGTTACAAAACTGAAACATTGTTGGTACGGCACTGGCGAAAAGGACCCCTATGGGACCTGTGTCAGAAATAGCCTTAACTTAAATTAACTTAATATTTCAATCCAAAAGTTATTATCCATATCAAATACATGGTCAGTGGTAATCATGCAGAATATTTGTAACAAAATAAGAGTTTGTTAGCAAGAAACCATTCCTTTTTCAGTTTTTGATTGTTGTGAAACAATCAAAGTTTGACTTGACTACATGATACTTTTTTACATTGAGTTATGTATGGAAGCTTCATTCATGGAGCATTTCGTTTTCAATACATTTCCAAATTTTGTACAAATATGTTCTGTTTGGGATAACAGGTATGTTGTATACTTTCATAATTGTTTTTTTTTTTTCTTTCAGAAATCCACCTAGATGTAGGTCCATCGTTAATTCATACCAAATATGATTGTTGAAGACAAGAGATATGCAGAGTTTGATGTAGAAATACTGGAGCATAAATTACATGTCTGATGCCATGTCAAATTATACCTTTTTTTTTTAAAAGAAATAATCAGATACACTTTTAAAGGGACTAGCTCAGAGATTTGTGATATGGGAGTAATAACTGTAAACAATATGATATTAACAATCATTGTCACAAAACCAAAAACCATTTAAAATTTCTGTACTTCTAAGTTGCTGAAACCCAGTGATTTCGTTAAATGATATGAAGTCCTTTGCGCCTGTCAGCGCTTCTGTGGAAAAGCTGGTTTATTGATAAACACTGGAATTGTTTTCCGCATACCTCGTGTGACAAGAGTGGATAAACATTTCCAAAGACCATCTTGATGATGGTATCTGAAATAGCACCTTTTATTCTGAGTTTAGCTTGTTGTTTACAAAATAAGTCCGTTTAAACGGTTTAAAATATCCACATACAAATGATCTATATCTTTTGTGTGCAGTTATGAATAGCTGTCAATAATTCATTCTTATGTTACTTTTGAAATCTATGTTATCCAATCTAAATATGTGAGATAGTCGTTTTAAAAGTAGTCTTTTAACTGTTTCTCATGTAGATTATGTATAGTCAAAAACCTGTTACTCCATAATACTTATTGTTACGTAACGCCTTATATGGATGTTGATTTCTTATTTTTGCTGTTTTATTGTGAGAAAAATGTAAAGCTGTCATGATTTGGTAATCTAACTGCACTACGAACTGTTGCTCGCCTGCACATAGAGTGTTTCTGCAAAAAACGTTTGGCATCATTCGGTTATTTCGAACCAAGGTGGAATGTACCGATTACTAGTTGGCAAACAATACAGTGAAGTTATTGATAGTGCTGCAAAGTCTTTTAATTATGGAGCATTTACATGTTCGTGACTGTTATAAACAAAACACTATTTGAAGCAAATGTTCTCCAAATAAACATGACTGTGCCACAAATGCCAATAAAATAGCTGTATACTTTGACATATTTGTTGCAAAAATCATTGACAAAAATGATAAGCTGCCTTTTATGAGCAGTTTTTTCTTTATCACAATTGTTTCTACCAAATATCTTTAAACAAATATTTATTTGTGATACTTAATAAATGTTGTCTGTTACTGCTTTCAATTTTTACCAGTTACAAATTCCCCATATGTCGGAAACAGCTTTAATTATTAAATGTTTATAATATATTATAATATATAATAAATTATGTGCTAACCACATACAATATAATTACTGGGACCTCAATAGCTCAAAGCTATGATTGATCAGATGATAGTAACTGATGAAGTATAAAGTGCACACAGCACTTTGAGAAATTAATGTTATTTACTGGTTTAAGTATGACATGATGATAACATAAGCGGCAAGATCAATTTAACTCAGTTCCGCCCAACAAGAAATCATGACAAAAGGTTAAATAATAATAAATGCTAATAAGTTTTTGGCAAATATTTATTTCCAGACATTAACTGTTAACTTAATTATTGTATTTATGAACATTTACAATCCTTTTAATAGCATTCTGAAATTAAAATGATTCCTTAGATCAACTATGTTCTTTGTTTTGATCCAAAAATCGCAGAACTAGCATGCATTGTCCGGATTTACTTAACTCTTATAGTGCTGCAACTGACTTCGTGCTTATGCAAACGGGTCATATCCAGGCCAGCTGCCAAGTAAATTGGCGGCTGGCCTGTGATCTAACCTGTTTGCTACTCTGAGTATCTTTCCTCTACAAAAACTAAGTAGATATTTAAGGTTTTGGAAAGCAGATGACAAGAAAATGTTTTTAGAAAATTACCTAGCATTTTAAGGGTTAAGTGAATGAGACAGTAACCACCTACCGTTTTGCACCTTGCAAACCTCTTTGAATACTTCAAGCAAATACTTGGATTGACGAAACATCGTGGTAATAGAAGAACTTTGTCACAGTGGTTTCCAACAACCAAGTGATTCGAAGCTGCTTAACCTACATAGTTATGCTTTCTAGCATTTCCTGGAAAATGTCTGCTTTTTATTGCTGTGTTGAATCGGACAGTCAAAATGTATTGGTAATTGTTGCTATTTCGTTAACCCTTAGAATACTGGATAATTTTAATAAAGAAGATTTTTGTGTCGTCTGCTTTCCAAAACCTTAAATATCTGCTTAATTTTGATGAGAAAAGATACTCAGACTAGGAAACAGATTAGATCACAGCCCAGCCGCCAATTACTTGGTGACTGGCCTGTGATTTAACCTGTTTGCATAAGCATGTAGCCAGTTTCGGCCTATAAGGGTTAATACAGTAGACATCTAAAGTTTCTGCAGTATTTCGAACATACACTCTCTCAAGAAGTTGTCCAGGTGTAGTTTTTGGACACCTTTGCAATCTTCGTGAGTGATGATTATAGTTGGAAAAGTTTTGGAACTGTTACATGGTTACTTTTTTGAAGTATTGTTTATGGTGGTGTTCGGCCAAGAAAGACATTCTACATAATTTTAGACAACATTTTTAACTACATGTATTGAATGATATCTATGAAATGAACATATCTGAAGTGAGACTTTGAATTCAACAAATATGTTCCTTGAACTTGAACTAAAATTCCACTCAAATACAAACTGTACATCCAACAGGAACTCTTACAATTTAAATGCCGTCCGCAGTTTTATTCAATAATGTGGCAATGAGTTTTACAAGATACATATTGACAAATCACAATATTTATTACATTGACATGATGCCGACTTTCAAGGTAACTCATATTAGAGATTATGGATAGAACATGTCCAAGTTCGACAAGTATACTGACGACATGCTGTGACCTCTGGTTAAAGAACTCGGTCCAGGGTAATGTTTTACTTAACAGCTTAAGGAAAATATCGTAAGTCGAAACTGTTATACATGGATAGAAGCTTTATTAAATAGAACATAATTTTGTTATGTGACACGCCATTGGAAGCGTCTCGGAGAGACGATTTTGATGATGTGTTACAATGCAATATTGCCAAGCCCAATATTGAGATAATGTTGTTTTGAACCTACGCAAATTGTAAGCATTACACGTTAAGTAAAACGGTACCCTGGCCCTTGCGTGTGCGGGGTATACGCACGTGCCAGCAGGACCCCAGGCTATGCCTAAAGGTCAACATCGGGTCAATGTTGTCGACGTTTACAACAAGCTTGATCTGCAAAAAAGCAGCCGTTCTATTATGTTCATATGAACCAAAAATATACACCTCTCTGCAAAATGAATGCCAAATGAATCATGTTGCTATGCACCAATCTTAACTACTCGGGTATTTCCGTGAGCCGAGAATAAACCCGAATAGTTCAAATCGTAGCGTACCTGATAACTCCATTACGTGCACATAGAAATCGGTTTGAATTATGTAATGGACGCACACAGTGTTACACAGATAACTTTAAATGCAAATTAATGCATCTTCTTATTAGAAGGCTGTTCTGAAAGTATTTATTGAGTCTGTAACGTCATTCAGGAGTTTAGGCTCACTTACGTACGAGATGTATTCTTAGCTCACGGAAATGCCCGAGTAGTTACGATTGCATCTTATCCAGCCACATGCATTTAGGTCTATAGGTGAACCGGTGACTACTGGATGCAGAATTTCAAGAATAACGTGGTGAATCCTGTGTTGTGTGATCTCTTACGGTTGGTCATGACGACACGATTTAGATGAGTACCAAACAATATAGAATTGACATGAAGTAAGCTAAGGGCTAGCCTATTATCGGGACATCTGTTTGTATCACAATAAATGGCTGAATTAAAATTGCTGAATGATCGATAAACAATATAAAACAACAGAACAACAAAAGCTGATTTTAACCATCATGCCTTTGCATGAAGATTGGGTTCCTCTCAGTTTTTTTGTCAGTATTTTTGTGAACGTTAGTGAACACACTGTTAATTGTCGGTGATCATTGCGCTTTAAAGGCAAGTGTTTGGCGTTCCCATCCGATAATATTGCCTCTATTTCTACCGGATGCAAACCCATTGCACGTTCGAATGCTAAGCGCTCCTAAGCAATCGCCTACGAGCGATTTCACAGATTTCCATCTCGCTTCAAGCACTCTGTACCATTCACGGTGGTAGATTACATTCTGTAGTCTTAGTTCTCGTCCGAGTACTGCCGTATGGGAACTTGAAATGTTTCCCTTTGTTTACAAACACGTCAAAAATGTACGTTTTCCCCTTTTCCAAGCCGGTTACGGTAATCGCTAAAACCGAATTACTTTGGCTTGTATATTTAAACTTTTTACAAGTGATTTTCTTTGCCCCTTTTCCCAAGCGTTTAAATGCACTACACTGGTCGAGTCGTTTGTAGATGGATAGGGACTGCGCTTTGGAAGACAATGGAACTTCAGTTTTGTACAAACAATAGTTTTGTTTTTTCTTTGTACCCATCCACGCAACAGTTATCCTATCACAACTCGTTAAATAATCGAATACTGCTACCGCTCTATCCACCGGAAGTGCGGGAACCATCTTGCCTATTGTCGACGCATGCGCAGTCAGATACGCCCTCTGGCGGCGCGGAGCTGTCTTTATTAAAGTCAAAACGTACACACCAACCGGGAGACTTGGTAACGAAATGAGTTCTGAATTAACGCGGGAATTATAGACAGTCACGTTACCTTTGTCCACTCTCACGGTCAGGTGACCGCCACAACTATGTACGGCTATACTCACATCCTTGGCGGTATGCTTGACCGGAAATCGGTACGATTTAGATTTGTCTTTCTTTGAAAACACTATGCTTTTTGAACGACCGTCTTTCAGCGTACGTAACTTCCGTTTTCGCCGTAGTTTGACGCGGATGAATTTGTACGGCATCGACTTGCCGCTCAGTTTATTTTTCACGAATACGTTTACGTAGAACTTCTTTCCCTTTTTGATTTTATCAAAGACGAACGTTTTCTCCTGTCCAACACACCTGTAGAATATCGTGCCTCTCTTCGCGGCCGCGATCGGCTTGGCACTCTGTTTAAGGAACCTCTTTCGGGGTGTGTCGAAAGAGAATCCGAATCCGCTTCCGGGCGGTAACGTCGGCTTCGGGTCGCCATGGAGATGCGCTTCCACGGAACACAACGTCTGAAAGCTCCTTTTCCGACTGACCGAGACGCAGTACTCAATCTCCTCCCCGAAGTGAGGCTCGTCTGGGGACGCGTGCCACGTGACCCGGAAACCACGTGACGTCACGTGAGATTTATTTATAGAACTGTCTGCCGGAAGTTCGGGAAATCGGTTCACCTCCGGGGAGGTTGTTGCGAATATTTGCACGTAGCTGTCAGATCGGATGGATAGCACGTCGACTGTGTAGATGCCTAACTTAGGTTGGTCCAGACGAAGCGTCTCTGCGCTCTCACCAGACGATGTGAACAGATAGGACTTGTTATCGATTGTTGGCTGCACACCATCCAAACTGTTCGTTACGGCGCCTTCAAAATCTGGAAATAGATCAGCAAAATAGAATAGAATAGGTAACGTATTGATTGATATCTTTCTTTCTATCTCTCATGCAATTTTCACCACGATTCACAACATCATTTGCCAAAGACTTTTAAAACCATCGCTGGCAATACAGACTTTTTTTCCTTTGTAGCATCTATTAAATTTATTTTTTAGTAGAAACAACTTAAAACGGCAATGATTTTAACGACAAACTCGTTAACCCAGTTCCTTTAAGGAAATTTCCGACTGATACAAAATCGAAAGCAACGACAGACGAGAATTTCTTGGTGACGAAAGGAAGAATATATTAAGACATAACCTAGATTGTTCATGAGAAGCAATTTATCCTTTCGTTGCAGTGGTTTTTGTTTGACAGTCTTCTGCAGAATATATGTCAAGGGGATGTGTTATCAAGGAATCATCACAGAAAACTCCGGGTAGGGCAATGGACAATAGTAATACGGTTTTGAGGAAGATTTGGTCTTTAGATATTGCTTTTTTCCAAACACTAGTACAGAGCAAGAGGCCTAAAGTGTACGTATATTGGACACAATTTTAACCACTTTATTGCAGAAGACTCTGGAAAACATCGTGGGAAAAGGAGAAATTGCTCTTAACGATAAATTTTTCCATTTCCCAAAAGTTTTTCCTGCCCTTTCAGAAGATTACTTTTCTAATTTTTCATATCTTTAAATGCCGTCTGCAAACTCTTTCAATTTGGGACAGTCGAACATTTGGCGTTTGGTAAAGGGCTGAATGCCTGTGCTTGTATTGGACACAATGCGTTAAGACACACACGCGTCCAATCCTGTCGGTAATCAAAGCCGTTGTTTGCAAGGCCAGACGGTATGGGTTGGCACCACTTCCCGAATCTACGTCCATGCTTCATTAACGAGCGACACAGTTGCTGCCATTTCTCATATCTCTGTGAACTGCCGCCAACGAAACGTTGGTTCTGCTAATCCCGGTGGCTACGGTTTATCAATAATTGAGATCTTTAAATATTTTTAAACAGAAAAAAATAAAAAGAGTAAGGGAAAGATCGACCAACCTCATAGAAACATTTTATGATTTTTAAAAAATCAAAGGTGTATTGCTCAGTAATGACTCTCCCTTTTTCTTGCAGTGCTAATGCTTATCATTATTTCGGAAAAATCGGGATGAAACCATTCTATAATTCTTAACCCTTATAATGCTGAGGGATTTTCTAAAAATATATTTATGTGTCGTCTGCTTGACTTCTGATGATGAAGCATACTCAGAGTAGCAAACAGGTTTGATCACAGGTCAGCCGCCAATTTACTTGTCGGCTGGCCTGCATCTTACATGTTTGCGTAAGCATGAAGCCGGTTGCAGCATAAGGGTGGAACGACTTTATCAAGTAGACTATTCAAATGCTAAATTTTGTAACAATATAACGAACCGCCTCTGGTGTGTGTGTGTGTTAAAGAAACAGTGTTGAATGAATTGCTGATTCAACATTACTCGATATTACTCGTACGTTTGAGACCGAACAGTCATACCACCCTCATTGAAATTATAAAAGTTACGACCATCATGTTTCAAAATGATTACTCTGGTGTAACCTGTCTGTAAATCGAGTGTATAAGATGTTGTTATTGTTTATATTGCAAGGGTCATACGAAACTGTCGCCTCTAGGCCCTATGTCGCTCTTAATAACATTACACAGTTATCGTATAACAACAATACAAGTCCCATTTTGGATCCGAGGGAACGTTGGTATTTTTTTCAGTCTAGGCTTTCGTATAACAAAAGTGACAAATATGCAAAAAAAATAATGTTTCCTCTTAGTCGAGGTACCATTTGGAATCGGAGGCTTTTTTAATACAAAACGGACACATATGCAAGGAAAACAATCTATTTCCTTTTTGGTGGTACTTTCAACATATAACTCGACAGGAAATATAATATTCTTTATTCATTTAACCCATTACCAAACAATAACGACATTTGACTAGTTTGTTGCGGACGACTCTGGAAAACATTATGGGAAAAGGAGAAATTGCTCTTAACGAGCAATTGATCCTTTTCCCACAATGTTTTCTGCCCTATCAGAATATCATTTTTCAATTTCATCACATGTGAAATGTCGTCTGCAATCTGTTTCAATTTGGGACAGTCGAAAATTTGGCGTTTGGTAAAGGGTTAAGCGTCACCAGAGGATGTTATTAGAATCAAGTACAGCGTTTTATTCGTTGATTATAACTGACTCACCATAGTTATTGAGTTATACGACTACGAGGTCTGTATGATAGACAGTCTATGTTATTTGAAAGAGATGTTGAATAACATACTGGGAAGCTGTGAGCTGTTTTCGTGGAACTATAGTAGCCCTGTCCTAAACGAAAGAGGCACGTATGCAATACAAAGCAATCTATTTCCTTTTTCTTTGTAGTACTTTACCTTATAATTCGAGAGGAGATATTTCTATATACACTTTAGCGTCGTCAGAGGATGTTTTAGAATCAGATACAACCATTTATTCGTTGATTATGACTGACTCACCATAGTTATTGAGTTATAGGGCCAAGAGGTCTGTATGATAGACAGTCTACATAATATGAAACAGATATTGAATAACATATTGGGAGGCTGCGAGATAATCTGTTTCATGGAACCATAGTTGCCCCGCACCAAACAAAAGGGGCAACTTTGCAAAGAAAACAATCCATTTCCGTTTTTTGTGATACTTCCAACATATTTATTATTCGAAAAAAAGTATTTCGTTATTCGTTTAAGCGTCGGTATAAGATGTTTTAAGAAACAAATACAACGTCTATGTTATTTGAAAGAGATATTAAATAACAATTTAAGAGGCTGCGAGCTAATGTGTTTTGATAGAACCATGGTTATATAGGTTATGCGTGGCTCAGTGGTTAAGGTGGTGGACTCAGGGGTCCCGGGTTTCGTGGGAGTGGCCGTTCGAAAGTCACTTCAGAGCAATAGCCCAGGAAAGCCGTAGGAGTCACAGGCTAAGGCTTTTATCCACTACCAGAAAGGGGGGGAGGGCTCCGTGGCCTAGTGGTTAGAGTACATAACTTGAAATCACATGGCCCCTCTCCGCGTGGGTTCAAATCCTGAGAGGGATATGGATTTTCATGAGAGGCAGTCTCCCGACTGACTTACGGAATGCCGATGGTTCTACCCACCTTGACCAGCCCTTGTGGGCAGTTGAGTATGGGGTCTTCCTACATCATTAAGAGTCGGGCATCGCTACATAACTGAAATAATGTTGATGTGATGTAAAACCCATAAAAAAAACCTACCAGAACGGTAAACGGTGTTACTCCGTACCAAACGAAATTATTTTTGATGTTCGAAATTGAAAGACTTTGTAGACGAAATCAAAACAAAAGTATAATAAAAAAAAAACAATTAAAATGGTAATAACTTTTGGACAGAGGCGATAATGCTTTCCTAAACAAAGTCTCATTATACAACTCTTATTTGAACAGTCGTCCATGTACAACATGCATGATAAGTCCTGTGTTTATTTAGTACATTCCACTTTCACAAGTGTTTGTGTTCTTACATCGTCTTTGTCTACTCGCAATGTATAACCCTTTCAATGATTCAGTGCATTCGCTCTGACTTAAAATCGTTCTCGTTGTTTACTTCCGCAAACATCATGAGCAACTTACGGTCGGAATATCCTGGAACTGTTAGTACATATATACTTATTGAAAAAATGTACTGGCCAACGACCTTTATTCGACCAACAAGATGAGTCATGTTTAGAGGTCAATAATAGACACTCAGGCAATCTTAGAATCTTAATGCTTATTCATTCATATTCAATCTGAACACATCGGGTTTATGAAATGAAAACACCTCTGAATCAATAGATATGACCGTGACGCCATATTGGTTCCCAGCGGAATGACGTCACTTCACTTTCGTGTTCAAAAATAGATCTTAAATGTGAAATCTAAAAAGTCGTTATATTTGATTGAGGAAACAACTTTACACGTCACAACCACAATTTTGCCATTTGGTATGAGTTAATGATAAAAAAATTGTTTAAAAGGATGTCCAATCCTTCCATACACATTGAACTACTTAACTTGCACGCTTAGAAAATGTGTTAATTGCCGGATGCCGATTTACCCGAAAAATTGTAACCCTACACTTATATCCGAGGTGTATTTCACAGCTCACGGAAATACCCGAGTAGTTCCGATTGATTCATATTCAGTGACCATTGATTGATGTTTTGTGGTATTTAGATAGGGACATTGTCATATAGTGATAGCCGGAACCATATAGTCGTCCAATACATTCAGGCATTTGGAGACAAAGTATCAACATGATGCTCTGGAGGAGAAGGTCAATTTATAGAAGAAAGCAAGCCCGAAAGACATAGTGTTACATAAAAAAGCATACTCCTCTAAATAGTCAGAGTCAGTCGATAAATTAGTGAGAAACGAACTTAAGAGAAAAACCAGAGGCAAAAAGCTGAATAGAAAACAATACTCAGGAACATGCTTTCTGTTAAATGCACTTACTCATATAGAGCGAAAGAAGCTGTGGTTGAAGCAGAAAAAGAAACAAAGCAAAATATTGACAAAACGACTAACAATTACCAAGACCAATGGAGTAACTTTTAAAAAAGCACAGTATCAGGCGAAGGAATCACGTGACCAGTGTTTGCGAACTTATGTCCAAACAAGATGACTGCACCACAGATTCCTATGCTTTTTTTCACATACTTTTGACATCGATAGTAACACTGTGTACCCTGCATGAGATGACCATCAACTTTCTGGTTCTGGTGGTATATTGTAACCCATGCTTTATAACGGCGTAACGTCTAACAATCGGCAGAGACATCGCAGTCGACGGACGCGCATGTCCAAAATAGTCGATTTTCGACTGTGATCTTAGACGTAGCGCCGTTATAAAGCATGAGTTATCATATACCTTCAGAACAGAAAAGATTCTAATTCAATGGCAGTTTGGGTTATATTCAAATTTATTTATTTCGGTATCCCCTGCAATGATTTCAACGTGAATTTCGGCAAGACGCGGTTAACCCTTAGAATGCTGGGTAATTTTCTTAAAAAGGAGTTCTGTGTCCTCTGCTTTCCAAAGCTTTTAAAATCTGTTTAATTTTGTTGATAAGTATTCAAAATAGCCAACAGGGTAGATCACAGGCCAGCCGTCAATTGACTTGGCGGCTGGCCTGGATCTAACCTGTTTGCAAAAGCATGTAGTCGGTTCCACCACTATAAGGGTGAAATGAAAGCTAGCGCAGGACGGTGCGTATCCATCGACAAGCCCCCAAACTGTTTATTTTGATGGTTAAATACACGGAGAGAGATAACACCAGTTCCGAGCCAAATCCCGCGATAGAACGATCCGAAGATTTCTACAGAATGCTAAACTCGCCGTCACACAAATAAATACGGCCTAAAATAGCTCTGATACATCGGTTAAAACTGCTGGCCTTGAGGTTGGTTATTCATAGTTATGTACACTTGCGTGTTGCTGGTTTCTCATTGGTTGATGTTCGACTGAGATGACTATTGACCAATCAGAGAAATGGAACCCTATGGTGTGTCTATCCGGGACTCTTTTGAATATATGAGTATGTGTGCTCGGTGCTGTATAACCAAAAATTGACGTACATTTGGACAGTGAACGTCTGACTTCGTACATAAAAGAGACACAGTGAAAATACAATGAAAATGATTATTAATGTAAAGGACACAAACACCAATGGCCAATGACACAAAATCAAGTTCATATATTTAAACAAAAAATCATCTCCCTGAAATACCTTCAAGTCGAAAAGTATTTCTCTTTTTTTTTTATATATACGTATAGAGTTATAAACATAATACGATACACAACACAACCTATACAAATGCGGACTGTCGCTGAAGTCAATCGTATCTACTCGGCAATCCCCGTAACAAGTCGGTAGATATACCTCGTAGGCAGTACATGAATACACCAGAAATCCTGGGGTAATTCGCCTTATTTCCGGCGGCTAACGCAAAATGCACACAGGCACTAAATATGTATTTAAATACACACAAATTGGTTATATTTGCATATTCACAATTGAATGTTTGTTTTTACCCTTTCCATTAAAGATGACCATATCAACACATCTTTGATTCATATTTTGTCAATCGTATCTACTCGGCAATCCCCGGTTTGTGCCGGGGATTTCCGAGTAGATACGATTGCAAACGGACATGCCCTTCGTTGCTGACCTACTTTCAAAAATGGCCCCCCATTGCCTCCGAGGTTATTTTAAGAACTGGCCGGGTGTTCCGAATGTCGCTGAAGTTTCATTGTGTTATACAAACATCAAAATGAAAACAAAACTCTTATTACCTAAGGAAAGCTATAAATGTATCATGTATATTTTTTAAAACAGCTCGTTGCCATTTCGGATTGGTCCAAAAATAAACAGCATACGTAACCGCTTGATGAAGGTGACAATCAGTCTTCATCCTACTTATATGCATATTCATATGTGTTCTTTGAACCTTTCCCAAACAATAACGACATTTGACTACTTTGTTGCAGACGACTTTAGAAAACATTGTGGGAAAAGGAAAAAGTGCTCGTAACGAGCAATTTTTCCTTTTCCCACAAGGTTTTAGGCTCTGTCTGAAGAATATTTTTCAATTTCATCACTTTTTTAAATGTCGTCTGCAATCTCTTTCAATTTGGGACAGTCCAAAATGTGTTGTTTGGTAAAGGGTTAAACAAGGACCGATCCCATTCAAATTACCATACGATCGAGATAACAGATATGGATGGAATACAGCGATCATTTTTCGGGAACCATTAACTATGAATATGACTTGCTGATTTCATGTCTGGTTTCCGGACCAAGTTTACGAGAACCGTACGCCTACACGTTTGGCGTCCCCGTAGAACAATACTCTAACAGCACCAATAAAGCAAGAAAGAGGTTGACTGTGTACATTCTTGTCTCAATAATAAGCCGTGAATAAAGCTTTTTTTTTCTTCAAGATTTGTACAATTACAGTGCTTTGCTCAGTCAATATAACAATGGCCTTCGAGACCAGAAATCTGGTCTTTATACTATCCACCAAACCCACGTACACGTACCCTCCCGTCCATGTTGAGCACATCCTTAGTCCTGTGCAAGTTTAGCCATTTTATAGGATGGCGGTATCAGTGTTCTTAACGGACAGTAAAATCTAAAAAGACAACGTATAACCTATAAAAGGGACATTGCAATGCGTAAAATGCATCTTCAAGCTAATGCAGTCAACCAAATCGTTCAATGATACTGACCGACGAAACCGATCATTCGGAACACCTCGGCCATTTCTTAAAATAACCTCGGAGGTAATGGGGAGCCATTTTTGAAAGTAGGTCAGCAACGAAGGGCCAATCGTATCAACTCGGCAATCCCCGTCACAAGCCGGGGATTGCCGAAATGAGCTGATTGACAAAATATGAAACAAAGATGTGTTGATATGATCATCTTTAATGAAAAGGGTACAAAAACCCATTCAATTGTGATATATAACCAATTCGTGTGTATTCAAATACATATTTAGTGCCTGTATGCATTTTGCGTTATCCGCCGGAAATAAGGAGAATTACCCCAGGATTTCTGGTGTATTCATGTACTGCCTACGAGGTATATCTACCGACTTGTTACGGGGATTGCCGAGTAGATACGATTGGAAACCGATTAGTTCGACATTTTGATTGAGCAAACACATTATATAGCATTCCATGAGTTTCAAGAGGGACCAGGATCAATTTATATACATATGCATTTCGTTGAGACAGATGAATCAAACAATAAAGATCATTTATTTTGTTGTATTTGATTGCAAGCGTTATGTTGTTATGATCCTTTGGTTTTTTTCGCTTTGTTTCAACATACATGTATTCTATCTGAATATCTAACTTGTATTACCCAGTTTTGCAGTTTTTCTGAGCGCTAGTATGCTTTTAACGTTTTTTTTCTTCAGTTATATATGTCTTACCGTTTACCTTTTGGTACAGGATAAAAGTCTTTACCTGTGACTCCTACGGCTTTCCTGGATCCACCAGTACCAGGCTAGGGCTCTAAAATGACTTGGCAAAGGCCATTCCCACGAAATGAGAGATGTCTACGGGGCTCGAACCCGGAACCCCGAGTTTTAAGTTCATCACCAAATCACTGAGCCTCGCAGGGCCCACGTGGTCTTGGTTGATGGACTAGTTCAGAGCTAGGAAACATTTTGTCTTCATTATATAGACACCACAGTGAAATGCAACGTCAATCAGTCTTCAAAAATTGCCGACTCATTTGGGAAGGCTATAACTGTGGGGGCTTCAAGTGAAAGGTTACCGGACAATCCCTTGTTACCGGACAATCCCATGTGACAGATTTAATGCCTAATGGATCAAGAGTTGGTCCGGACAAAAATAGACAAAACGAGGCTCGGGAAAACGGGGTACCAAGCGTCTGAAGTCCGATTAAGTTATGCCCAATTCGTTGTATCGGCCATACTACCCCCAGCTTGTTCCAAATCGAACATACATCAAACAAATTGCGTTCTGTATGGCGATGACAATTGCAGTTTCAGCCGAGACACTCGATCATAGCGTGACCACACCTGAATACTTCTTTTCTGAGTTCGAGACCCACGATCGGTCAATACGCTTTCTGACGTTTAGTATTGTCAACGTGACGTAATTATTTCGTCTCTCAAGACTGAACAAGTATGGACATGTGGGAATGCAATTCGAATCTTACACAGACTCATGGGTAGATCGAGTAACGAAATATCAGAAGCACTGACCCGACTCGTCTCATGTTAGAAAAGGCGTATTCTCCCGATGCATTCGAATTCAGTTGCTTACTAGTATATTTTATCCGCTGTGTAATGCATTCGTACGACTGAATTTACTCTGAACCGTCGTGATACAGGAATATTTTTCACGTTACACTATGAGTATACTTGCGTCTAGTTTTCTTTATAATTTTGATTAAGTTCTTGATCGGTTCATACGTTTCATTAAGGCATCGGCTTGTGAATGACAGAAAAAAGGCATATCAACAGACTCGACTTATTTCGGGCTAACAATCTTTATGTAAACTCTAATTCAACGGTCGAATCCATCCAAAACACAAAACAGTACGCAGCTACAGAGAGATCTACATTTTTCATATGAAAAAAACAACAACAATAAACTCTCGAAATCAGCGCGAAAAGGAAAGCATCGATCGCTTTAACCGGTTCCCTTGAAAACACGTTGTTGCAAGATCCTAAAGACCGTCCCAGTACTTGACAAGGATTTACCATTACGGTTGTGGAAAAATTGCCCCCTATATCCAGGCAGTGGTTTATATGCTAATAGACGACCTTCCTTTAGACGAATTGGTTGATCCCGACATACGATACATCCGTTAACCCATTACCAAACAATAACTTTGTTGCAGACGACTCTGGAAAACAATGTGGGAAAAAGAGAAATTGCTCGTGACGAGTAATTTCTCCTTTTACCAAAATGTTTTCTACTCTATCAGAAGATTACTTTCCAATTTCATCACATCACATCAAAGACGTTGCTCGCCACAAGCAAGTTCTCGCGTTGCCTCACGGGTCTTCCCGAGTCGTCTGTTTCAGTTCTATTAATTCGTTAGTTCTTTATGAAAAGGGTGAACATATTCCGTCTTCTATTTTAGGCAAAAGTGCTTCTCCATTAAACGGGAGAATGAGTCATGTTGTTTCCCATTACAGATACCAGCCGAACGAGACAATAAATATAATCAGGTTAACCAATTCCCTCAAATGTAGTTTTTTGCGACCTGTCCTAATTGAAAGCAACATCAGTCGACAATTATGAAAGACGCAAAAAGAAAACAGCGTATATTTGTTGTAATGTATAGTTTAAACCCTCCTGACAAAATGAGAAATTGGCTTCTATGACTTCGCATGCCTTATGGACTTGTGTTGTTTGTCCAAAAAATTGTTCGTTCATGTGTTAAGAGTGATTAATCCTTAGAATTCTGGGTAATTTTCTTAATGTGCATTTCGTGTCATCTGTTTCTAAAACCTTAAATATCTACTTAATTTTGTTGAGGAAAGATACTCAGAGTAGCAAACAGGTTAGATCACAGGACGGCCGCAAATTTACTTTGCGGCTGGTCTTGATCAGACCTGTTTGCATTATTATGAAGTCGGTTCCAGCACTTTAAGGGTTAATTTTTCCCTGAACATATTCTGACAATCAATATTTTAGTCATTACTTTTAGAAGTCCCATTATGGGTATCCTATATAGTGCTTTATACGGGTCAGCATATGATAAAACATTCAAACCTCCAACTACTTATACAGTCAGAGAAGCGCATTGTTTCCCAAACACAGTTGCATTTCGCAGGTCTTTATTTTGACGGGAAATAGAACTTGTGACCTAAGGATTCGTTGTCAAACGAGCTGTAATAGTGCTACTTGTTTGCCATAAGAACAAAAACTAGCTACCAGGGTACCGTTTTACTAAACAACTTAAGGAAAATATTTGTGTAAGTCAAAGCTTATAAACATTGGTCTAAATGAAAGTATAATATTACAAAGTAACACATCATTTGACGCGTCGTCTCGGTGGGACGATACCAATGATGTGTTACTTTGCAATATTGCTTTGGCCAATAGTAAAATAAGAGGAAATGGTGTTTTGAACTTACGCAAATAGCATTAAAGGTCAAGTGAAACAGTACCGAGGTCATCTCATAACTAACAAATTTCCTTTCTATAAGTGCATCAGAAGCTTATTGTTGTAGAGTCACTTAACACTTAACTGTGATGATGTAAAATGATGAACATTTTAATCCTTTTTACCAATGGTTCTTCAAAACAAAACAATACACAAAATATGCCATTTTTGTAAGTCCAAGGGACTATCTGATAATTTGAGATTTTATCTTTTTTAAGGGTTTAACGTCTTTATCGGATAGAATGACAGCAAATAACTATGAAGTTACATGTAAAGCTAGATTATGTAAACGCTTTTGAATTTCGGTCAAAACCGTTGGGAAAAGATATAGCCCATTTGTATAGTGGATATACTTATACATTTCAATGGTTTACTTTCGAAAAAAGGATGTGCTTTTTACATCCTTCAAAACCATTGATATAGCTAAGAGTGTCTTTAGCACCAACTTTGAAACTGGTCGCCATTTAGTACACGCGTAGTTTGCAAGGTGCGTCAAAGAGCGATGCCAAGACCATTTGTAATACGAGTATAGAAGAAAGATGTTGAAATGGCCATTAAATTTTATTTAGAGACGACGATTGTTTAAATCAACTGTTTGACGTATGTTACCCACGGAATTCAATCTGTTAGCTACACCCTTTAAGGAATTTCATGAACTTTTCTTTATTTAAAAAAAAGACACCCTCAAAATACAATTCATGAGAATGGGTAAGATGATTTTGACTTCTAGGTCGGTATCACAACAGATCCCTAATTAATGTTACCAGGGAAATTGTTATATAAGAAAGCGATAACAATACGTACCATACTGTATGCTGTCTTTCTGTGGTTTGTGGGTCACGTGCCAGGTTATGGGGGAGGCACAGGGCGTCACGGAAAATTCTAAACGCTCAGTAGGGTCCTCAAGAAGGAAGAAAAACCTGCAATGAAGTAAATAAATATCATGAAATAATGTCACAGTTTTCACGCCAAGTTAGCTTGACATCTCGCAATTGGCTTGAATACTCTAAACATTGATACTGGTGGCTTCTCTCTAATATACTATGGGTAAGGGGAATGACATCGCGACGGCTGAATAAGAGACTATGCTATAGGTCAAAACAGGGCTGTGGAAATTGGATGCAAAAACCGCTAGTTAAATTGTAAAAGAAAAGCTGGAAATGCGTTAAATAACAACTAATCAATTCTTTCTCGCGGATAAAACAATTTTTCCCACTGGATCACATACGCAATAAGGTATAATTGTGAAAATTTTTAATATTTCCAAGTCCAACCTTTGTTTTGTCGAAGTTGTAAAACAGTTTTTTTTTGTAGCTGGTTTCGCAATGTTATTTGCCCAACCAAGTCATTTGAAAAAAAATACCACGAACCTAGTTAACCAAGTCCAATATATATATATCAAAAAGTTTTATTGTGAACGTCCTTGTATGCAAAAATTGGTTCATTTATTCCAATCGAAAAGTCCAAAAATCATTTACAATTTAGCAAAATTTATAAAACATGCATTTGAAATTAGAAGCATATGTATAAATTCCATGATTACTGATTAATAGTTAACTTTTATACACGTACATCATGCTTATTCTCATTTCCATTTTACGAAAATCTGTCTTCCATGGCGGTTATTATCTATTTATTATTTTCTTTTTTGAGACGACGGTAACATGTTATGTAAAGTAATTGTAAATATGTATTTTTGTATATGACTAGAAGCTGTACTAGCTTATGTCAATAAGATTTGTCTATGTCTTTGTCTATGTATCCACATTCTTCTCATTCGGCTCTAGTACCAACAATTTATAAACGATCACGAAAGAAGACATTGCTCAAGATTTGTAATATATCCTCTTTTTATAACGTATCTCGAAGGAATACGTGTCAATATTGATAATTATTCTCTTCGAACTGTCAGTTTTTTCCATATGAGGTGATGCATTCAAAAAAGGTTCTGTTTATTATAATGTCAACCCTATTGAAAGGGCCAGTCAGTTTGGCTTATGAGACACTTTTCATTGATAATACCAAATACCTCCCACCCTCTATCACTGTGCCAGGCGTCATGCGGATATAAGCCGGTAACATTTACATTTAACAAGCTGGTGGCTCACGAACCGGCCATTTCGGAACAAGTCCCACGAGAAACATTCTCCGGTCAAACGACTCCCGTAGGGCTCGAGCCTTCGACCTCCCCGTCCCGAGACGGACGCATTAACCACAAGGCCACGGTGAGATGTAAACGCAACTATCTTACTAATTACCCCGGCTAGTCTCGATCTATTCCCTATAATCTTTTCGTAAACAGAATCTGTTCGTTTCCTAATGGTACAGTTTTATTGCACAGCGAAGCACCCCCGACTGGAAACCTTTAAGACTATATTACGCAGTTGTCTAGTCGAGTTCCCCGGAGAGGTCCGTTAATTGTCTCTCGTAATTCGGCATGAGTCAGAACGCTATAGTACACGGCACCATGTTCAGGAGACGGCCTTGTGACGGGCACTGGACGTTTGGTTCTAGTCCGACGGAAATGAGTCAGAACAACATAGTACACTGCGCCATGTTCAGGAGACAGCCCATGTTCAGGAGACAGCCCATGTTCAGGAGACAGCCTTATGCCGGGCACTGGACGTTTGGTTCTAGTCCGACGGAAATGAGTCAGAACAACATAGTACACTGCGCCATGTTCAGGAGACAGCCCATGTTCAGGAGACAGCCTTATGCCGGGCACTGGACGTTTGGTTATAGTCCTAGGGACAAAGAGTTGCGGAAGCATATTGGTTAATTCATATTTTACATCGCGTCAACAGTTTTCTGTTACATTAGCCCTTATATGAAATAAAAGCTTTCTTAACCCTTATAGTGCTGGAACCGACTCCATTTTTATGCAAACAGGTTCGATCCAGGCCAGCCGCCAAGTAAATTGGCGGCTGGCCTGCGATCTAACCTGTTTGCTATTCAGAGTATCTTTCCTCATCATAATTAAGCAGAAATTTTAGGATTTGGAAAGCAGAAAACGCAGAAATATATTTTAAGAAAATTACCCAGCCTTCTAAGAGTACACCGCGCCCAATCTGAACACATCGGGTTTATCCAATGAAAACACAGCTCACGGAAATACCCGAGTAGTTCCGATTGCACCGCGCCATGTTAAGGAGACAGCTTTGTGCCGGGCACTGGACCTTTGGTTATAGTCCGCGGGACAGCCTTCGTGATGCGGAAGCCTGTTTATTCGTGTTTTACATCGCGTCAACATTTTCCTGTTACATTAACCCATATACCAAAGAATAGCTTTCTTTACCCATTACCAAACAATAAAGACATTTGACCACTTTGTTGCAGTCGATCGTAATGAGCAATTTCTCCTTTTCAAACAATGTTTTCTGCTTCATCAGATGATCATTTTTCAATTTGATCACATTTTGAAACTTCATCTGCAAATTCTTGGGACAGTCGAAAATTTGGTGTTTGGAAAAGGGTTAACCATTTTAGTGCTGAAACCGATTCATGCGTATGCAAACAGGTTAGATACAGGCCAGTCGCAAAGTGAATTGGCGGCTGGCCTGTAATCTTACCTTTTTGCTACTCTGAGTATCTTTCCTCATTAAAAAGAAGCAGAAATTTAAGGATTTGGAAAGCAGGCGCAAAAAATATATATTTCAGAAAATTAACCAGCATTCTAAGCGTTAAAGTACACTGAGCCGTGATCATACTAAAGCCTAGTGCTGGGCACTGGACGTTTCGTTCTAGTCCGACGGACGAGCGTCGTGATGCAGTAGTATGTTTGTTTATTCATTCAGATTTTACATCGCGTCAACATATTTCTGTTACAAACGTTTGCCAAGTCCATTATTGAGCGGAAGGAGGTAGGTATAGGAAGTGTACCAGTTATTATCATTGAAGTACGGCGATCTTGGAAAATAGGATGGAATTACGATTTCAAAAAGATAAACTAGTCTGGATTTAACGGAAACATTCTTGACTAGAAACAGCATGTACCCACACAGAAGGCCTCATTTGAAACTAAGATGTATAATATATACTTTGTATTGGTGTATATCTTTAAAGATGTTATCTTCTTTAAATAAAGATATCATTATTATTATTTATATTATTACTATCATTATTAAACCAATTAAAAATAAAGATAGTGTTATAGTGTCTGCCATAAATACCGCTGGGTACGAATATTTCCCCCTCTTACATGAATCATAGACTTACAGAAATCACAGCAACAACTAATTTGTTTAATTTCCGCAGAATAGCTATCACCGCTCAACGGAATTATTGTACTTTACGCTTCAGTCTCTAAGTAAACACTTATTCCTTTACAGAAACCAAGTGGATTGATAGCAAAGCTCGATCTATTGAAGTAAGGCAATATCACACAGACGCAAGTTAGTTGACCAGCGGCTATCAGGCGGGGGAATCACGTGATCAATGTTTACGATATTGTGTCCGAACAAGATGTCCGCACCAATGATGATGGTACAGGTATTTTTGCTATTTTACATACCTTTGCCATTGATAGCCACATTGAGTAACCCGCATAAGTTATCATCAATTTGCTGGTTTTGTTTGTTTGTTTGTTTCTCCATTAATGTACAGGTCTGTCTTGAGTGTTATTGTACATGTTCCCTAGATGACTACCAGTACAAGGAAATGTGTCTTGCCCAAGGACACTCCACGGTGAAATAATTGGCCGCCTTCGGGAATTGAACCCGGAGTGACCGGCTCCTAGTCCCCGACGCTAACCATTACACCACCGCAGATTCTGTCTGGTTCTGGTGGTATATGATATAACATGCTTTATAACGGCAAAGAAAAAAGTCAAAGTCGACGGGTGCGAATTACCTAGAACTTCGCATGTCGACTGTGATTTCTCTACCGAGTGTTAGACGTAACACTGTTATAAAGCATGGGCTTTCATATACCACCAGAGCCGGAAAGTTGATGACCAACTCATTCGGAGTACACATTGTGGCTATCATTTGCAAATGTATGTAAAAAAAAAAAATACCTGTGGCGCGGCTATCTTGTTAGGACATAAGAACGTAAATATTGGTCAAGTGATTCCCCCGCCTGTACGGTGACGCAGTTTTCAATATTTGTCAAGTCTGATGACGATACTCAGCGGAAATACCCGAGTAGTTACGATTGATGACGATGTTCACCGGAAATACCCGAGTAGTTACAATTGGTGACGATGCTCCCGTGATCCAGATTAACTCAACCCTTTTTGGCCTCGAACTGATATTCCAGATATTATGCTGAATGCTCATATTGTACGCATGGCCTGTTTTATGCTGCTTTGTAAGTTTACAGTTTTGCATGTACTGTTTTAACCCATTATTAAACAATAACGACAATAACAAAATTTGACCAGTTTGCTTCAGACGACAATGGGAAACAATGTGGGCAAAGGAAACATTGCTCTTAACGAAAGAAAAATGCTTTTAATTATTTGCTCACATATCACAGAAGAAGGACTGAAACGTTTTCGACTTTTTAACAAAGCTTTTCTAAAATCGTCTGCTTCAAGGTAAAAAAAGAAATGTCGTTTGCAGGCGGTAAAGAGTTAACGCCGGTTTTATTGCGTAGAAATGAGCTGACGTCCGATTTACATGTTGCGAAGAGTGTTGCCGATTTTGTATATAATGTCGTCTGCAGGTGGCAAAGAGTTAACGCCGGTTTTAACGTGGCCTGTTTCCCGGCTGAGACGCCCTAATTGTATCCCTGCCAAATGTCACTAGGTGTAAGATGGAGGAACCTGCGCGGGTCTTATTGGTTCATCAGCCCGCGAAGGTAGGGAGGTATGTGTAAAACAAATCGACCCGCGCGGTGCCGGAAAATGCTTTACGCATTACCACCTAACGCCATATTTTTGCATCTTGCAGAGCAGAACGACTTTCAAAAAGCATTGTGGGAAAAGGATAAATTGCTTATCCCAAGCAATTTCTCCTTTTACCACAAAGCTTTTTCAATCTATTCACATATCACAATTACAGAACTGAAAGATTTCTAACTTGTTAACAAAGCTTTTCTACCTCAAAATGAAAAAAAAAAAATCGTCTGCAGGTGGTGAAGAGTTAAGACGCATTTCGACGCCGAAAACCTTTTCTAAAGGGTTTTCATCTGTTTACAAAGCTTTTCTTAAGTCGTCTGCTTTAAGTAAAACAGTGTCGTATGCCGGTGGCATAATAAGCTGATAAAACCCCAGTGGTTCTACTAGGAGAGCATGACTTTATTCAAATGCAAAATCGCAAATCTTGCGGCTGGCTACCCTGTCATCAGAGCCAGTTGTTGTTAAAGAAAATAAATCCTATATCAAACTATATTATTTGGTAAGATTTTAGTCAGATTCTAATAAGATTTAATAAAGGCGTTTTATATCGATTATGAACAAAGTTCTAACAACTTACAGTAGGTTCGACTCAGCTTCCTGTTTATGTTACTAGTACTCGGCCCTAATGTTGATACATAAACCATTGTAAGGTGAAGCCCGTCTTTTACAGGATTGAACCTACGACCGCTCGTGTTGGGAAGCAGACCCTCCAACTAAGGACCACTATGAAACCATTCGAAGGTTCAATGCAAGATTATGAAGCACTTACTATAGTCTTGCATTGAACCCTCGAATAGCTGTATTCATTAGTATTGTCTCTAGGAAGCGTTGCTCATGAATAACGTTACCTACAATATCAGTCATGTACAATGATACATCAATTCCATGTATTGTTAAACGTCCAGTGATTATATACCTTTCTTGTGACACCTCTATTAACGTTCATGATAACACATTTAACGCATCAAAACTACGTGTAGTGACAACGAACGATTACTCTTTTCCTTGTAAACTCCCGTTTAAGATTGTATTGAAATGAACTGGATGGACGGCTATCGTATTTATGTGACCACATGCTTTAAAATACGACACCCTCACTCGGAATAAAAGTTTTAGAGACAGTCCAAGAAATATAATTTATATTGTCTCAGGTTTAGCCGTAAAAGGTAAAACAAACTATTAAGGTGGCGGTCAAAGAGTTAGGCTTACCCAGGTTCGAGCCCCGCCGGTACCTCCGCTTTTGTGGTGTCCACGCTGGCGGAATGGCGGGACTAAGCCCTTTTGGAAGAAAGCCCTTCATACAAAATGGCAGGGTAGAATAAAGCCCCTTCAAATTTTTACGTTTTTACAAGTGCGGTTTTTTTCAGTAGGGGCTTACTTCCGTACACACCTTCGGAGCCCTAACGAAGAAAAGTCGTATCATAACTTGGAAATTGTTAAGACAGTTTTAAACTCCATACCATCAAACACAGTTCAATCTGTACTGGTTAATCTGAGATGACACCTTTACCACCGACGGTGCCATTTGCACGATCACACACGCGTTTTGATTACCTGTATTAACCACGCCCATTTTATAGTGGCACGTCGCTATTTAGGGTATTTAAATCATGCTCTAATTCCAAGCCTATCTACAATGCGATTGGGGGCACACTGTTTTACCTACACTTACTCGCTGCTTATCATTAATGGGTTCGAACCCTTTACTTCACATGGACTCATTATTAAAGAAATGCGCAATCGTACAATAAAACTTTTGTAACGGTAGGAGAGAGTGCTCGTAACGAGAAGAGTCTAGTTATTTATATTTGTCTTGATTTCTGCTTCCAAATACAAGAAAGATAACTTTTTAAGCAATCTGTAAAAACTGTGCTTTTGAGCTGGACCAGTTATGAAAATTTATTTTGGAAACGTTATAGCAATAATAACTCGACGTACCGACTGAGAGTTACCTTATTTGTGCACGAAGCCTGATCTCCGTCGAAATCTCACTTCCTCTTCTACTGACAACATCGAGAGTGACATTGACCAAGCCTCTAACTAATTTCACAATCGATCTTAATCATATGGGCCGCGTCACGCGAAAAGGGGCACTCGGACATAAATAGAAACCACTGACTCAGCTCTTTCTTAGCGCTATTATTCCAGCATCTAGTCACGACAGTTATCATTTGTATTTATTTAAAGGTAGAACTTGATGTCCTCTAAGATGGCAAACAGTGTAACCCCAGACCAGCCGCCACGTCAGTGACGTGGCGGCTGGTCTGGGGCTACACTGTTTGCTATGTCCGAGTGCCCCTTTTCCCGTGACGTGGCCATATGGTAAATAATAGGTTATGCGTCATACTGCAAAATCAATGAGGCAAAAACGATGTTTTACACGAACGTTGTACATAACGTATAACGTAAAAGGCTAAAAAAAAAAAAACGCTCCACAAAACCGCATCTCGGGAGCGTTCTCTCGCATGCCAACCAGTTTAATTTCTGGCGTCAAGTTTGATAATCAGTTATCACATTTTATTGCATGCTTCTACCTAATTAATCGGGTCATATCCGACTTGCTACATCAAATAACACGTTCTATTCACACGAAGGAAAACTCACAAATATGTGAAATTAAAATCTATTTAAAATGCATTTAGATAAGATTTATTCGCGGGAAGAACTTGGCACTTGACCCCCGTTCCCTTGTTTCATCCCATCTTCTACGCGTTTTCCGTTTTGAAAAGAATTTTGATTTTAGTTATCGACGGAAAATTAGCCTTTTCTTAGATGAAAAAGGGAATGACCGATCTAAACTCTATATCGAACAAGGTATGTGTGTGTATAATTCAATAAGCGGTTAAGTGTTATGATTTTCACTAAACTCTTCCCAATCCCTGTTTTCTGTAATACTTTATAATGGATCCAACAAGTATCATATAGATAAAACACTCATGATAATGCTACTGATAAAGGGACCAGTATAGGAGAGAAAGGGCCTAATGCGTCCGCGCGGAGAAATGGCTTTCTCGATTTATTTTGTTTGATTTATCGGTTTATTGAATAAACTTTATTCACGTCACGTCAGCGAATTTCAGTAACAACTCACCTATAATGTTGAATAATTTGGCAAAAACATCTACTTTGCAGATATAAGCAGAACAACTGGAACCATTATTACATTTTCAAACGAAGTTAACGTCTTACGTAAATGAATCATTAGTAAAAATACACGTTCTAACCATCCTTGCTCTTCATCTAACATATAGATATATACTTTATTGATACATAAGGCCATAGGCCCATCAGTACACAAGAAGTAAACATTTAAGAGACACACCAGTATCGTGCTTAACCTAGATGTAGGATATAGTTGCAATATATCAAAGTATCATTTAAAGTATTCAATATCAAAATGAAAACTCAAGCAATATATATGCTCTTACATGTTCTTTTGTCATGAAAATACTGTATTATACAGTGAACCCTCGTTTATCCGGACGTCTCGCAATCCGAACGAAATTGTAAGGGAACGGAATTATTGGACCAGTTTGTTGCAGACGACTTTTGAAAACATTGTGGGAAAAGGAGAAATTGCTCGTGACGAGCAATTTCTCCTTTTCCCACAATGTTTTCTGCCATATCAGAAGATTATTTTTGAATTTCATCACGTTTTGAAATGTCGTCTGCAAACTCTTTCAATTTGGGACGGTCGACAATTTGGCGTTTGCTAAAGGGTTATAAGTATATACGTGCATACAGACCGTTTATGTCTTAATGTGAATAAGAACATGCTCTGCTTCATTAGTCCGGATTATTCGGTAAACCGGACATTTTGTTGAGAACGGACATGTTCGGATAAACGAGGGTTCACTGTATTTATATTGCTATATAACTATTTTTGCAATAAAAGATAATGTTATGTGATGTAGTATTGACATGCCCGGCTTTTAATGGATGGAGGAAGACCCCTGGCTTACCCCCCCATAGGGGCTGGTCAAGCCCGGTAGAATTCTTCGGGTTCATCCAATGAATTTCTCAGCTCACGGAAATACCCGAGTAGTCACGATTAAGGGCCAAACACGACTTAACCCCTAACTCCATACTGTATCAGTTGGTGAGATTGCTGCAGAGAAAACTACTTTGCTCAGCGGAACGAGAACACCTAATGAACAAGTTATCAGTTTTCACATTGTGCCACGATATTTTATATCCTATTTCAAAAGGTTGAGTATTTTCCCGTGTAACTTTTATCAACATTGTTGTGGATTTCAATTTGGGCCGGTCATTAGGTATTATGTTGGAATATTGGTTTATAATACAACAATCTCTCTTATATTGATCATATTCATAACAATATCCCTGTCAACAACAAGATTAAAACAAAAGTGAAAAGTGAATACAATATTCATTGATTATGTTTAGAGTTTGGTTGTGTACCGGACTGGGTTGATGCATTCAATGCCTTCTTCTCGCTGAGCGATTTGACCGCTCAATATATGTACATTCTGTGTTTTGATACATTTCTATAACCAGAGCTGAATACTTATATACCTGATATTGTTAAGGTTTTGTAACTTACCATCGTCAAATAGTCAAAGTTTACACGAAAACATCCAAAATAGTTTGTACGAAAGGACTCAACCGATTGTAAGAAACCAATGGCATTCCGTCTCTTTAATTCCGATACTAATGACTAATTATCAACACAATACCAATTTACGCCACATTTTTGCGTCTTGCAGCAGACAATTTTCAAAAAGCATTGTGGCAAAGGGAGAAATTGCTTGTCACAAGAAATTTCTCCGTTTGCCCCAACGCTTTTTCAATCTATTCACATATTACGAAAGCAGAACTGAAAGGCCTTTCACATGTTCACAAAGCTTTTCTGAAGTCGTCTGCTTCAAGTTAGAAAAATGTCTTGTTCGGACACAGGTCGTAAAGAATTAAGAAGCATTTCGACACCGAAAACTTTTTCGAAGCAGCACAATTATGCCAAGTTTTCATTGATTGTGAAGTCAGTATAATGCATTGAAAGAACTACAGCATAACCACCAAAATTCGACCGGTTCCCTTCAACGAGCAATTTTGGATACATTTGTTGAAGATGTGATTTGGAAAATTACCTTGAGGTATTGGGCGAATTTTCTTTATTATGATTTTCATTTATTCTTGCTAGTTTCATATGTGTTATTGTTATCTGCAGTGCCAATTTCATCATTGTCTCTAAGTCATTTTGATAAATGTAGTTAATGCCTACCATTGTTTTTTATTTGAAAAAGACATAGAACATGTAGATCAACCATGGTAGCTCGTTAATCCGAATAATAATCCAGACGGAGATATTGAACACATTTACAGCATGGATCATCCGAGTTAGGTAGCTAACCTAGAAAACTAACCATATCGACATTTGTTACAACCGATTCAAGTGTTGCCCCTTTTTAAAAGATATGACGGGTTCAAAGGGTTTGATTCCATTGAAGACAGGTTTATCGAAGCAGCATCTAGATAGTTCAAACCAAATAAACAGAATGACATGAGGCAAAATTAAGAAAAGTTTGCCTCAAAATGCTCTTTCAAAACTCGCTCGGTTCTACAAGGACTGTTTCCACATTTCTATTCAGACAAAGAGACATCCATGCAAGTGCATTTCAATAAAAACTGAATCAAAGCTAGTCTCTAAGGGTAATTTCTAAGGGTACAGCTTTTGTCTACCGACCCTCTGTGTCACAAAGATATACTTTTTCTATTGAATACAATGTGCCCGTAAATAAGGTCTATGATTAAACTGTGTATACCACACATGTCGATCTTAGACAAAGTCTGACGAAATCGATCTCTAACTAGAATTCGACCTTTTTCTATCCACATACTCTTAAGTGTATTGAAAGGACTTGGAATTCTGGGAAGATTTTTTCCGACGCCAGCGCCTCCTAGTTACATGTTCCCCTTTTCAGTAGACGCTTGCCTGGTTTTATAAGAGCGTCTAGAAGACGCAGACAATGTTCAGACCGATTGAATAACAATTTATCGCCCCTCCGTGGAAGCCAGCCAACAGGCCTCTCCTCACGGGTAGAGATTTCAGAGAAGTACATTACTGATTTGTAAAACCACGAAATATACTATAGACAAGTTCTAACAGAGATCATTGAACAGAAGAGGGCCAATCGCTAATGTTGTTATAACTTATGGCCTAATACAATTGAATTATGATTTGACTTTTCACGTCTTCTTTAAGTACATGTTGATCTGTTGTTGTAAAAGTGTATTTTAACAATGAAAACCTAGGAAAAGTAAACTTTGATTTTTTGTTTTTCTATCAAAACCAATTATGACATAGATGCGTGTCTGTTTATGCTAAATAAAACATTTTACTGTTTCATTTATTCAAAAAAAGGAAGACAAAAGCCTGCATTCAAGTACCTCATCAGAAAAGGTTCTTGTTATTTGCCTTGTTATGCAGTCATTCAATTATTAGTATTTTCCCCGTTATTTGTTGGACGCACATTTCTATCTAATAATGATTTATCTCCAATGCGTTTTTTCACATTAAACACTGCACGATCTATGTATTTTCTCTACGAGGTGAGGAAATTACAAACTTTTTAAAATCATGCAACAGGCGTGTTGAGATAACAGTGAATAAGCACGAAATGAAATATTTGATAAGATATGCCCACGAATATTGATAACCTAGATACGATATATATATATAAATATATTATGTATATGTCTGATCGATGCCTAAACGATGTCTTATTGACGTCAAAACGATGTCTTATCGATGTCTAAACTATGTCAAAACGATGTCTTATCGATGTCTAAATTTATGTCAAAACGATGTCAAAAAGATGTTTAATCGATGTCTAAACTATGTCAAAACGATGTCAAAACGATGTCAAAACGATGTCAAAACGATGTCTGATATTTATCTAAACTATGTCAAAACGATGTCTAATCGATGTCTAAACTATGTCAAAACGATGTCTTATCGATGTCTAATCGATGTAAAAACGTTGTCTTATCGATGTCTAATTGATAGTCCAGTTCCACTACTACATTTTGAATAACACCATCATGATCATTCATATAAACTAACATTAACATATCCAAGTATCATTACTGAATCTACAATCGAGTGAACTCTTGAGATTCGGCATAAACTGGGGTATGTCGATTAATGCAAGCTTCATCCGTAAAATAAGGGCTTTGTTGACTTTTAAGTGCTTTTCGATTGAATATGAAGGTAGTGTCCAAAGGTATCTACACTGTCTTTCATACTGCAAGACTCGAGACACGAAACTTTGACCCTTCGGGTTATAAAGACTCGTTAATGAATGCCCCATGGACGAATGATTCGAACAGTATTCCAATTTACTAAAGCTTAATTGAATAAATGCCAATAGAATATGACACTAGAGCTTTCAAATTTGCATCCCGATCCAAGATATCGTTTCACGTGGTATTTCAATACTCCTATGATATACATGAGGATACACGAGTATGCGCGGGTATCAAGAAGACGAAGAAGCAGGGAACCGTTTTACTAAACATTTTATGCAAGAAATTTGTATAAGTTCAAATCAACATTCTTTCTTATTTCAATTATGGGCTGAGTAATATTGCATTGCAACACATCATTAGAATCGTCACCTTGAGACTCTTCAAATGGCGTGTTACATTACAACAGTGTACTCTTTTTCATAATGCTATTCATTTTTTATCAGTTTAGACATACGCACATATTTTTCGTAAGTCGTTTAGTAAAACAGTACCCAGGTATTATAACAGTTAGCATTTGTATCTACGAGCTCTCACAAAGACTCATTTCAGCAATTATTTGCTTTGTCAGATTTTATAAAGTGTACCTGACGGATGTAAAGCTTTGAAGCTGACGCTTATGCTATGACTAGATAAGAGCAGAATTTCTTGGTTGAAATTTGTACCCATTAATACAGTACTGTAGCATAAAAGATACCCCCAGGGTACACCAAAACAAACAAAGTACAGTCAAACTAGTGTTAAGAGGCCAGCCTATGGGACAGAGTAAATTGGCTGCTTAAGACAGGTTGGCTGCTTAACGCAAGTTGATTTACTCTGTAAATCTAACAATGGGACTTTTTATAGTGGCTGTTTAAGGCAGGTTGGCTGCTTAAAAGGGTGGCTGCTTAACACAAGTTAGACTGTATAAGCTACTAAGCTCGTCGATAGAACACATATGAATGGTAGGCTACATCTCGGCGTACTTATAACCTGATAGAAAGAGTTATTACATGCTGACAAGGTCGGATTAAACCCACAACGTATTCAATGCTGATAAACACCGATGTTTGCCTGTCTTCATGGAATCCGAGACCTGTCATACGAAAACAAGTCACGAAGGAAGCTATAATACAGTCTAACTTGTGTTAAGCAGCCACCCTTTTAAGCAGCCAACCTGCCTTAAACAGCCACTATAAAAAGTCCCATTGTTAGATTTACAGTGTAAATCAACTTGCGTTAGGCAGCCAACCTGTCTTAAACAGCCAATTTACTTTGTCCCATAGGCTGGCCTCTTAACACAAGTTTGACTGTACCTGAATTTTGCTCAAGTTAGGGGCTGTGGTCAATAAGTCTGGCATCTGCTTGGTCGTTTTCAGTTCATACATCAATACGTGATAGTGTTTTTAAAAAGTGCACTGATTGGACTTCATTGCGAAACAGACTGGGGAATCATGTGACCAATTGTTACGATATTATGTCCGAACAAGATGGCCGCACCCATGACGGACCAGGTATTTTTGCTCTTTCTACCTATTTTTCCCAATGATAGCCACATTGTGTACCCCGCATGAATTGAACATTAACTTTACGGTTCTGGTGGTATATGGTAACCCATGTTTTTAACGACTAAACATCTAACACTCGGTAGAGATTCCGCAGTCGACGGAACATGTTATAAGGTCACTAACGCCCGTCGACTGCAATATCTGTTTTTGTCACAAGGGTTTCATATGAATACAGTTTTCTTTACTTTTACATCATGTTTTGAATTTTGACCTGATACGAAAAATTAGTAGAAGAAATGTGTTAATTGATATACTGTACCAGGAAAAGCGTTTTAACCAATACATTGCGCTAAAACATTGAGTAATTTCAAAACACATTTTTATTCAATGAGAAAAGCAATATTGCCAAATAACATTTCACTGGAATGGTCTCTTCGAGACGCCTACAATGACGTGTTACAGGACAATATTGTACTTTTATCAGAATCAGAATCAGAATAATTTTATTTGACTTATACAAATACAGAACATCGTCATTTTAAACAATAAATTTACTACATAATGAAACGTCAATGCGGTACATCTTTCGCCCCCTCTTTCTCCCTCCCTCACTCTCCCTCTCTCCCTCTCTATCTCTTATCAAAGTGAATATCCATGCATATTGATTTCAACTTACATAAATACCTTTCTTAGGTAAAACGCTTCCGAGCAGCCATTTCGTAGGTAAAAAGGATTTGTCAAAGTCAAGTCTATAAAGTAGGACAAAAACAAAAACACATTTTGCCATGGTTAGGACAGTAGCTCTCTGGTAAGGTTTTTTGTTGAATCCTTGACAAGATTAAGCCGATTAGGCTGATAAGTAACGAACATTTGTTATATTAATCGCCTTTTTATCGTGTTTGGAATTCGAACCCGTGTCAGACCGCATTAAGAAGAGCCCTGTATCTGATACCGCAATTAAGCGCACGGCGTTTTTTCTCCCGTATACCAAGTGTGCATTTCTTTTTATGTAATTATTTCCGTGATAAGTGACTGAATGAAATGGGGCGAAGATAGATCATATGCGGAGAAGTCGAGATTGTCGACGGGAAAACAGTTATTTGGCTGGAGCGATAAACAGTTAAAAACACATTTTTATCAGTATTTTAACTAAACCGTGGTGGTCGGTGAACCTTTCATCACTCCCGGTTTTTTTCATTTATACTTAATTATAGTATGTGCAAGCCCTAATTAACTGAACACATTTTGTTCCATGGCTCGAACCTAGGTTTTACATGTTCCGGCCTGTACAAGCTTCCGAACTGGAAACGACTAAACCAGGCGGGAAAATCACGTGACCAATGTTTAAGATCTTATGTAGGATGGCAGGTAGTTTTGCTGTTTCACCTATTTTTGCCAATGATGGCCACATTGTGAACCCTGCATGAGTTGACCATCAATTTTCCGGTTCAAGTGGTAAATGATATCTCATGCTTTATAACGGTGTTATGTCTAACACTCGACAGAAAATTTCCTGTCCACGGGTGTGCATGTACTAAATACGAACGCCGTTATAGAGCATATGTTATCATATACCACCAGCACCGGAAAACTGATGTTCAACGCTTGAGGGATGAAAAATGTGGCTATCACTGGGCGAGGCCATCCCTACATGTTCGGACATAAGAATTATGACATTTAATTAATACTTTTTAAACAACCACGTTTTGCTCAATCGATGTATATACATCTTATCATAGATAATTCGCTGATTCGCTGAAGAAACAAATTAATATTACAGTGAACCCTCGTTTATCCGGACCCCGATTATCCGGATGTCTCGCAATCCGAACGAAATTGTAAGGGAACGGAACTATTGGACCAGTTTGTTGCAGACGACTTTTGAAAACATTGTGGGTAAAGGAGAAATTGCTCGTGACGAGCAATTTCTCCTTTTCCCACAATGTTTTCTGCCATATCAGAAGATTGTCTTTGAAGTTCATCACGTTTTGATATGTCTTCTGCAAACTCTTTCAATTTGGGACGGTCGACAATTTGGCGTTTGCTAAAGGGTTATAAGTATATACCGCTCATACAGACCGTTTATGTCTTAATGTGAATAATAACATGCTCTGCTTCATTAGTCCGGATTATTCGGTAAACCGGACATTTTGTTGAGAACGGACATGTTCGGATAAACGAGGGTTCACTGTAGTTGTTTTGTTTAATCCGATGTCACGCATAATCTCGATTAAAACACCAAACAGGTGCAACTCGTTAGATAATAACACCCACAAACCGGAAGTAGATAATGTCCTATTTCTAGCGGGACGTCGGCGCGTATGGAACCCACTGCGTATCGATCTATGATAGGTTTGATTAACCCTTTACCAAATGTCAAACTTTCACCCGTCCCAAATTGAAAGAGTTTGCCGACGACATTCCAAAATGCGATGGAATTGGAAAATAATCTTCTGACAGACAGGGCATAAAACATTATGGGAAAATGAGAAATTGTCGTCTGCAACAAAGTGACCAAATGTCGTTATTGTTAGGAAATGGGTTAAGGTGTCGCCCCTCCCTGTATTAATGTGTAAAGAATTGAAAGAGTTTGCAGAGGACGTTTCAAAATGTGATGAAATAGGAAAATTAATCTTCTGGTAGGATAGAAAGAATTGTGGGAAAAGCAACGAGCAATTTCTCCTTTCTCCACAATGTTTTCCAGAGTCGTCTGCAACAAACTGGTCAAATGTCGTTATTGCTTGGTAATGGGTTAAGGTGTCACCCCCTCCCCGTAATTAATGTGTCTGGCCTGCCGTCACTCGGGCATTCAGATCGCAGTCATTTGAATACAGCGTAATTTCCTGGCTAGCAATCACTTGCTCAATTTACATCGATGGGGTATGAATTACGGACGAAGCAATATGCTCTTTACCATGTATGAATATTTCCTGCGGGCCTTCAGGGAAATACGATCGACCCACATCGATCAGTTCCTATAATGACTAATCAGTGATCATCGAAAACGCAATGCCTTTTATAGGTTCGTATTCAAAAACGCAGTGCGTATGTCTTTTATGCGTTCTTATTAAAAAACGCAATGCGTATGTCTTTTATGCGTTCTTATTAAACGCAATGCATATGTCTTTTAGGCGTTCTTATTCAAAAACGCAATGCGTACGTCTTTTATGTGTTCTTATTCAAAAACGCAATGCGTATGTATTTTATGCGTTCTTAATCATAAACGCAATGCATATGTCTTTTATGCGTTCTTATTAAAAACGCAATGCGTTTGTCTTTTATGCGTTCTTATTAAAAAACGCAATGCGTTTGTCTTTTATGCGTTCTTATTAAAAACGCAATACGTTTGTCTTTTATGCGTTCTTATTAAAAAACGCAATGCGTTTGTCTATTATGCGTTCTTATTAAAAAACGCAATGCGTTTGTCTTTTATGCGTTCGTATTAAAAAACGCAATGCATAAGTCTTTTATGCGTTCTTGTTCAAAAACGCAATGCGCATGTATTTTATGCGTTCGTATTCAAAAACGCGATAAATATGTTTTTTATGCGTTCGTTTTCATATGCGTATGTCTTTTATGCGTTCTTGTTCAAAATAGATAACTAGAATGAAAGTAAAAAACCGATACCTCCTTTATTTCAATTTCAATTTGTCGGTCGGTTCTTGGAAAGGCTTCAACGATCTACTACTGCAACTGTTTATCAAATAAAAAGGTGTTTTAAACACATTGTGAGAAAAGAATAACGAACTTGCTCATTCAGCAAGAAGTTTAGTTTAAACATAATTGTTTTACATCGATTATGAAACAAGTCCTTTCAACTAAGATAAATCACTCTCGATCCTGCTCACTGGATACATAACCAGTACTCGCGCCGAATGTGGATTTATGAAAGGTCGCAATGTAGACCCTGCTACGCACGAGATTCGAATCCACGACCCTCCTGTCCCGCGGCAGACGCTCTATCCCTGGACCAATGTCCCCGTCTCAACAAGGAGTTCTGTATCGTGCAATGAAAACAGAAAATAGAAACTGAAATGATTGTTCAAGAGCCAGTGAACCTCTGCAAACCTTGCTTATCAGTAGAGTGTTACTTTGTTTATTGCGAAGAAAGTGAACGGGATATTAAAAGACGCGCAGACTAAATATTTGGTCTCTGGCTGGGGAATAAAGCACAATTCTCGAAATCGACACACATACAGTTTTGCGTCATGTTAATTCACCGTATTTGTTTTACATCGATTGTGAAGTAAGCTTAAAGCTTGTTCAAAGCAACTCTCGGTGACTGCTTCCTGGATACTAAACCAGTAATCGCGCCGGTTTGTGGGTTAGTCCCGGAAATTTTCACCCCGCCTAACAGGCATTCGAACCCGGGACCCTCGGTATAAGAGTCCGACGCTCTACCCCTGCACCAATGTCGCCCAGAGAAACAGCGGCCTGTCTTAACACAGTACCAACTTACGCCACATATTTGCGTTTTGCAGCAGATGTCATTTCAAAATGTGATGAAATAGAAAAATAATATTCTGATAGGGCAGAAACCATTGTGGGAATATCCCTAATGTTCCACATTACCCCAATGTTTTCCAGAGTCGTCTGCAGCAAACTGGTCAAATGTCGTAATTGTTTGGTAATGGGTTCACGATCAGAATGCTGGGTAATTGTCTAAAAACATATTTTTGTGTCGTCTGCTTTCCAACAAATATCTTCCTAAGTTTGTTGAAGAAAGATACACAGAGTAGCAAACAGGTTAGATCACAGGCCAGCCGCAAATTTACTTGGCGGTTGACCTGGATATAACCTGTTTGCATAAGCATAATGCCGGTTCCAGCACTTTAAGGGTTAAAAACACTTCCCAATAAGAGAAAATCGCCAGAGGTGACTGTTTAATTGAACGTAATCTAAACAAATGGTGTTATACAAATTATCCCATCCAATATCTGTTTACCCATTCCTCCATATGAAAAATAAAATAATTGACTGGTGCTAGACAACAACAGTATGATGAAAGAAAAGTTAGCAGGTTTTATATTTTTGAAATATGTAAGAGAATATTGTGACAAAATATACATTATTTATCAAGAGCAATGAACTTGTTAGATCGGAGGTTGTATTAGACAGATGTATCATGTGGTAAAGAGTTACACATCCATATTCTATATATTGGAAGGGCTATATGAAATAAAACAACTGCGATTGAAGAATGTATTGCTGATCAATTTCGAAAACAATCGTGGTTTAGAAGTGCATCGCGCAACAATTTCGATTTTTTAGTAACGAGTGTATCTGATGATTTTAGTTTAGTTTAAACTTATTTAGTTTACATCGATTCTTACGAAAGCTTGAAGCTTATTAAATTCACTCGTGATTACTGCTTCCTTGATACTAAACCAGTACTCACGCCGATTCGTTGGCTAGTCCTGACAATTTGCACCTCGCTAACAGTGATCAAACCTAGGACCCTCGGTACGAGAGTTTGTGGTGGGTGACAGTGGTGCAGTGGTGGAGTATTGGCCTCTTATAATTCAAGAAACGCAAACTCTGATAACAATAATCATTTGTTGATTGTTCATGATTTGAGATTGAACCAGATCCAAAGAAAATCAACCGAAATAGGTTTTTGTTTTGATTTTAATGACGTCTGTTGAAAGATTCAAGCGTCGTCTGCAATCTGTGGGAAGTTAAAACAGTAAATGGCGCCCGATTTTATTTACACGTTTGTCTGGAAGCCAGTGGCTATTACAGCACTTAGTTCAATTTCATTCTTAATTCTGAAATCAGGACCCCAATTCGCTCTAATCGCTTTTATTCCTTCAAGTTATTGTCTTTCTTTTTCATTTCAGATAGAGTAACCCTTAGAACGCTGGGTAATTTTCTTAAAACAGAATTTTGTGTCGTCTGCTTTCCAAAACCTTGAATATCTAAAATATGTTGATGAAGAAAGATACTCAGAATATCAAACAGGCTAGATCAAATTGGCGGCTGGCCTGGATCCAACCTGTTTGCATAAGCATAAAGTTGGTTCCAGAACTATAATGGCTAAACTAAAACTGTTGCGCCCATTTTCCTTGTCGAATTCCCAAATGTGTTATCTTTGACAGAGCCATGTATCGAGCCTCGAAAGCTCTGTTGGTAGTGAGTTTGAAATCAAAGATAGCGGCTTCAAAATTTCAACTCGGCAAATTTTCCTTAGACTTTCAATTAAGTCAATTCGACGTGAACCCAACAACGAACTGTTGTGAAAACGACACAACCAATCAATTCAGTAAGTTTAGCAACGAGCTACTTAATGGCATCTTTGTTTTAGCTTGTTTCAACCCTTTACCAACGCCAAACTTTCGACTGTCCAAAACTGGAAGACTTTGCAGACGACATTTCAAAATGAGATGGAGTTGAAAAATTATCTTATGAGAGGGCAGAAAACATTGTTGGAAAAGAAGAAATTGCTCTTAACGAGGAAAAGGAGAACTTGCTCTTAACGAGCAATTTCTCCTTTTCCCACAATGTTGTCCAGAGTCGTCTTCAACAAACTGGTCAAATGCCGTTAGTGTTTGGTAATGGATTAAATAGTAACGTACAGCAATTTATCGGACCAAATGCTCACGAAAAAGAAATGCTAGCAAAGACCTTGCAGGTACTGATACTGAAGGAATTCGGTCGATTGGTTGAGCTCTATTAGATAGTTCGGGTCAGGACGGCGTGTTATTAGGTCACTGATACGAGATATGGAATTAAATGATTACAGTTCGACATATCGAAATTAGCTAGATATAATTCCTTATGAAAAGAGATGTAAATTATCATGCACATCGAAATGTGTGTTGTTTTTCCTTTTCTATTGCTTTATATAGAAAAATATACTTAAAGCAAGATAGTATAAGATATAATCAAGTACATGGCAATGTTTCTTTATCATTGTCTCTTGCTTTTTATTGATCTAATTGAAAGCAAGAATGTGAAAAGAAAATTAGTCTATAGCTTTATTAAGACTGAAATATACTTCGTTCAAATTTCCTGTTATGAAATCAAATCCTAAATACTCATAAAAACAAATTAAATTAAAAAGATTGTGATAAAATGAGAAATTCAATAAAAGCTAAAGTTCAAATTGTACAATTTGTCTCGAATTTCAATACATGTACGTCATTTTCACAAAAGTATATAACCTTCACTCGTTGAATATCAATTCGGACCACTCACACTGTTTGTAATGAGGTAAGTGGTCAATAAATAAACTCAAATCTGTCTGGTTGGACGGCCGATAAAGAAAGATGGATGTCTGTCCAGCGTTAATAAATGACCGGAACGCCAGACCAATACTCCGCCGTTAATCATCGCAGCCTGGGAATTCAGACCAGATACAGTCCAGTCGCTATGAAAAAATACGGAAACACCCAAGTCCGTACATATCCGGGTCCGCACTCGGGACATTCAGATCCGATAAGTCCAGTTGCTACGGAAACAGACGGTAAAATCCGAGTTACGCCGCAGCCTGTGCATCTAGACCGGATACAGAACTGTTGCCATTGAAACAGACGTAGATATCAAGGCTCAGCAGTAGCCTGGGAATTAGGACCCGATACAATCCAGCCGCTACGGAAACACGGGAACATCCGGGTCTGGGCATAACCGGGTCCGCTCTCGGGAATTCTGTTGGTTTCAACCAAGTCGCCATTGAAACAGATGGACACATTCGAGTCCGAACGCGAGAATTTACACAAGCTACAGCCAAGTCGACACGGACATAGATATATCCAGATACAGCCGCAGCCTGGGAATTCAGACCAGCTTAAGCCCAGTCGCCATGGATACAAAGTGACATATCCGGTCCGCATTCGTGAATTCAGACCGGATACTGCCTAGTCCCGATTAACTCGGATTATCCAAGCTGTAACTGTGTTAGTGAAATACCTACGTCTGGATCATTCAGTCTAAGTCCCGATGGGAACAGATGAACATAGCTAGGACCGGCCAAAGCCTGGGAATTCACACACTACACAGCCCATATTATCCATAATGGTGTTATTTGTCACAACTTATATCATACATGTAAAGTACATGAATATATATGTATTCTAACTGATTTCATAAAACCCTTGAATACTTGAAATGCGCTGGAGCATTGAATGGAGAATAGCACATACAGTAACCCTTAGAATGCTAGTTAATTTTTTAAAAATAGATTTTTGTGTAGCCTTATTTCGAAAACCTTAATTATCTGCCTACTTTTGTTGAGGGAAGATATCAAGAGTAGCAAACAGGTTAGATCACAGGCCAGGTGCCAATTTACTTAGAGGCTAGCCTGGATCTTACCTGTTTGCATCAGCATGAAGTTGGTTCCAGCACTATAAGGGTTAACTTCCATCGGACCAAAGGGAATATGAAATTCTAGATCTTATAAATACAGGTTTAATTGACATTCTTATCCCCGGAATGATAAATTAGTTATTAGATATAAGGCAAATACTTGGTATTGTATATTCCTCACAAGGGCACAACGAAACAATTTCATTATCTATTAATGTTGATACTGCTACTGCTGATCCAGCTTTTCCAACTTCTACCCAGTGTACCGTTTTACTAAACAACTTAAGGAAAATATTTGTACAACTGTCATAAGGTATTATTCGAAGTACATAATAAGACTTTTTCAAGTAAGCCTTCCAAAAGGGAATAACCAGATCTAATGTTGCGAGAACTTGTGGCAAAACCCATTTGCCATAACTTGTATATTTTGTGCTTGTTTTTCACTGTAAAAATTCTTGCGATAAAACATGGTCAAAGTAACGGGAAATATTTGCGTAAGTTGACAATGATAAAGATGGATAATATATTAAAAGCACAATATTGCACAATATTGCAATGTGACATGTCACTAGAATAGTCTCGGAGGTGTGGTACTTGAATTATCAGTACAGTATGGAAATATGACGGAAAGTTGTTTTGAACAAACGTAGATCTTAAGCATAAGATGTTTAGTAAAACGGTACCCTGGTGTTTTCCCACTGTCATTTTCTCTGTCTCTGATGCAATCTGAACACATCGGGTTTATCCAATGAAAAAATTTCACAGCTCACGGAAATACCCGAGTAGTTCCGATTGTCTCTGATGCTGATACTACTATTGCTACAGCTTCTTTTTATGCTATCATCTCATTCTATTGCTTTGTTCACTGCTACCACTACTTCTTCTGCTACAACTAATGTTTGATTGTTTGTATGAGGCTTAACATTTCATTACATTTCATTATTTCAGTTATGTAGCAATGCTCGACTCTTAATGATGGAGGAAGACCCCATACTCAACTGCCAATAAGGACTGATCAAGCAAGATAGAACCATCGGCATTCCGTTAGTCAACCGGGAGACTACATCTCACGGAAATGCTCTCACCGAGATTTGAACCTACGAGGAGAGGGGCAATGTGATTTCAAGTTCTGTACTCTAAACACCTTACTTCAAATCTTATTTATTTCTACTGATTTACTCCTGATGCGTTAGATCGAGAATTTACAATTCAGCAGTCCTGACCAAGGTCAAAGCCTAGCTCCGTAGATTTGTTTTATTATCCCCAAAATGGGTTGAAAAACTGCAATACGATGAGATGGACTTGTATGTCAGCTGGTGTAAGCAAACACGCCGCATAACAACGTAACTCGTCGGTTGCCATTCAACGAATTTCACAAGACGTCACAAGAAATGAAGGTTTGATGCAAACATGATCGCTACCGTTCAGTTGAAACAAAATGGTTGCTCTCGCAGTGGGGGAGGGGGGGGGTTAATATGGCGCTTATGACGATGACAGTAGTTAATTAGACAGTTTAGGCCTCTGGCTAATAATGCACAAATTTACAATTTATTTGGTACATAAAATACAAACGATTATACAGTTCTACAAGTGATGTTTTCTTAATACAAAGAATAACGCCATAACATATTTGTCAATCTAGATGTTTTTTTTTTAATGATCGAAGACCAATTAACCCTTAACCAAACACCAAATTTTTGACTATCCCAAATTGGAAGAGTTTGCAGACATTTCAAAATATGATGAAATTGAAAAAAAATTGGCAGAAAGCAAATAAAAAAATTGTTTTCCCACAACGTTTTCCAGAGTCGTCCGCAACAAACTGGTCAAATGTCGTTATTGTTTGGTAATGGGTTAATTATGTTAATTCTATGATTTTCAGACGGTCAATCCTCAACTTTGCTGTAAAATTGATAGATTTTGCTAGTTGTTTACAATTAACACGCACGCTATCAAAAATATTGTAAACTGCTTATGATGCGGTATTTAAAGTAAATGTATTTTGTGACACTAGGCACTGTGTTCACTGAAAATGTAAGAAACGGGTATAGATTGGGTTGGATGATTGATATTAACTGAAAATGAAAACAATGACAATTTATTCTAAAAAGAATTAGTTCATTCTCAAACTGTGAGAGACTCCTTTTGAGTTTTTCAAACAAACGGACAGACACCTTTACAAACAGGTACAGGTATAAACTGTCACGTGATGAATTATCCAATTACCAAACAATAACGACATATGACCAGTTTGTTGCAGACGACTCTAAAAAAGCATCGGGGGAAAAGGAGAACTTGCTCTTAACGACCAATTTCTCCTTTTCCCACAATGTTTTCTGCCCTATCAGAAGATCGTTTTTCAATTTCATCACATATGGAAATGTCGTCTGTAAACTCTGTCAATTTGGGACAGTCGAAAGTTTGGCATTTGGAATGGGGTTTAAAAGCACAAAGTACGACAAGCATCAGCAGACGAAGTTGACTAATCGGGAACGAGCCCGTATGTGGACCATCTTATCAAACAGCGACGCTTCGTCTGCAAAGTCTTTCATTTTAGGACAGTCGAACTTTGGGCGTTTGGTAAAGGTTTAAAAGAAAAGACACACGAAGTTGCATTAGATTGACAATACGGATTGACTTGGGGAAATACACAAACATTGATCTGCAGCGATACTACGTCCAAACAACATTTATGTCGAGTGGTACTACCATACGGCACATCTATTATCCCTTTACCAAACAAAAACGATCTGCATCTGCAGACGAAATAAGCCGATCGGGGACGAAGCAGTATGTGGACCACCTTATCAAACAGCGACACACTCACTTTGTTTGACTTGTTAAATTACCACGACAATGCACGCGACAGAGACATTTGAACTATTTGTAAAGAAATTCCAGGCCGCAAAAATTAACAAGTTTTCCGTTGAAATCGCCCCACTCAAATCGTGGTGATGTGTTAATGCGTAAATCTCTTTTTCACGTACGACTCAATATACACGAGAAAACGGGACGTCTGTAAAAACACCTTTTCCTTCATGCATTGTGCGCGAAAAAACGGACTTCGTACTTTTTCCTTGCACCCTTCTTTCTATACATGAAATTGGTTTACACAATAAAACGATATCGGCTTCAAGTCCATCATTTCACATTATTATAGATATTAAACGGTTGGATTAATTACTGTGCAGGAAGCGTAGCATGTGAAGTTATTTGATACAAACCAATGATTTCTTTTGATACCTATGATATGTGCTGGGGCATTGAACGCAGACTAGTACAGATTTCGAATCCCTCAAGACCACAGGGAATGTAAAACTCTGGATCAAATATAGGAAGCATAGCATGTTATTTGCCGCAAGTGGTTGTTTTGTAATGAAGATGACATTGGATCCGATACAAAACATGTATGATAAAACATACCCTTTGTTCTCCAGGATTCTGTCCTAAACCCTATTCTCATATAATCTATAATTTACTTATTTGTTTTACATCGATTGTGAAGGAAGCTTGATGTTTATTAAATCCAATCTCGATGACTGCTTCCTAGATACTATACCAATACTCGCACCGATGTTTGGGTAAGTCACGGCATTTTTTTCTATCTCGCCTATCGGGGCTTCGAACTCGGGACCCTCGGTACAAGAGGCCGACGTTCTACCACTGTCGCCCACCTAATCGCAAGTGATTAGTTTGTACTGAAGACGGTATTGGATCCCATACAAAATATACAGAATAAAACATACTCTAAGTCTTTGTTTCCAACGTTTCCTTTTGCTAAACCATATTCTCATATATGGTTAAAATGCGTAATAAAACATACTCTTTGTTCCAAAAAGATTTTGTCCTAAACCCCATCATCATATATGGTTATGATGAAATAATAAAACATACTATTTGTTCCAAAAATATTTTGTCCTAAACCCCTTTCTCATATATGGTTATAATGGATGGGCTCTCTTTGCTCCACGCCAATGCAAAAATACGATACATCTTCTTGAAAAGAGGTATCATATATACGCTCGTTTCTAAACGCTTTGTTCCAGCACTTGCTAATAATACATTGTAAATTATACCAGCCTATCTCATACAATTTGGAGGAGTCATTCTGGCGTAAAATGTTAATAGGTCTCAGCATCAGCACTCGAGTCCCAGAGTATTTTTTACGATTAAGTATGTTTTACGAGGTACATTTGGCACCGTTACACACGAAGTACCCATTACTTTTATTATGCTATTAGGGACCTGTCTTTGATTGTAGAGAGAGCTTGCGGGGTAATTCATGCCTAATATATTTATATAATTGTATTACTATGTTCGCTAAGTGATTCCTACTGCTAAGGTGAAATTTTCTGTATATGGTGATCCCAGGTTCCAATCGGAACTACTCGGGTATTTCCGTGAGCTGTGAAATACACCTCTGATATAAGAGTTTTTCGGGTAAATCGGCCCCGGCGTATAACACCTTTTCTAAGCGTGCACGTTAAGTAGTTCAACGTTCATGGAAGTGTTGGACATCCTTTTAAATCATTTTTATCGGTAACTCATACGAAAGTATACGTTGTATCATAAACAGTTAATTCCCGCATCAAATTAAACGACTTTTTAGATTTCACATTTAAAAAAATTTTTGGAAACGAAATTAAAGTGACGTCATTCCGCCCGTAAACAATATGGCGTCATCCCTATTATTTCAGAGGTGTTTTCATTGGATAAACCCGATGAGTCTAGGTCTGTTCGGAGGCTCGACACACAAAGACAAGTTTAACCAATTACCGGACAATAACGACATTTGACCAGTATGTTGCAGACGACTCTGGAAAACATTGTTGGAAAAGTAAAAATTGCTCTTTAAGAGCAATTTCCCGTTTTCCCACAATGTTTTCTATCCCATCAAAAGATGATCTTTTTTTCAATTCCATCACATTTTGCAATTTCGTCTGCAAACTCTTTCAATTTGGGACAGTTGAAAATTTGGCGTTTGGTAAAGGGTTCAAGGTTTATAATATGGTCAAGCACGGAATTACATTTACAGTCAACCCATTACCAAATGCCAAATTTTCGAGTGTCCTAAATTACAAGACTTTGCAGACGACATTTCAAAATGTGATGAAATTGAAAAATCATTTTCTGATAGAACAGAAAACATTGTGGGAAAAGGAGAAATTGCTCGTCACGAGCAATTTCCCCTTTCCCACAATGTTTTCCGGAGTCGTCTGCAACGAACAAGTCAAATATTATTTTTAGGTAAAGATTTAATGATTTAGTATCGGTAGTTGTATAACACCGTTCGTTCCGAAGTAAGCGGTTATTTTTTTCGAACTGCAGATTCATGAATGGTGATTTTGGAAACGCTATCGAAATTGGAAATAGAGCATTTTTAACAAATCTAAGCATTTTAGAGACAATTGATTAAATACCATTATTAGCGCATTTCTTACTTTCATGTGTAACCCTCATTGGCAATCAGAACTATATGGCGGCATCCCTATTATTCTAGAGTCGTTTTCATTGGATAAACCTGATGAGTTAAGATCGCATCATTTGCTCATGAATGATGTCTTATCAAGTCTGCATTAATGTGTTAAAGGTTGTGGTTACACTAATTACCTTGTGGCAGCCAGGTTTACTCGAAAACATTTATAGTACTGAATACTTAATGAAATATACTACTGTGTACCATGTTTCTGCATTGCTTTGATCCGAGCACTATTTCTATTGAAGAACTTGCTGGTGGATCAATGATAGCAATATAGTTCTGGAAATACTCATATATTGCATTGCTTAAAAATCCATCAGAACCACGGCAACAACAACGGTTGTTTATCCTGACTCATCATTTTGTCAAAGTAAAAGCAGACGGTCATGTATTATAATTGTATTTATACAATACTTTGTATCAATTGTTTAGTAAAAACTCCCATTCCAAAACATTTTGACTGACAATGACTTAAAGGAAAGTTCTTCTCACTGAAACTTTGAACCTGCAAACATTCATCTCAAGGACAGTATGATGTTTTGGTTCCTTCCATTACCAACCAGAATCATGCCTGGTAGATTTGTACCATACGCGTCTCTGTATTCGAAAGACCAGAGACCGGCTCCCGTTCTAGGTATTGTGGTGTCTTTTTTACAACCGTCAAGCATATTTCTTTACAGAGCTTTCACACATTTGTGATAACGTGATGAGTGTGATAACAGCCCTTATGTCCCACTCTATGGCCCATTTCTACCCTTTAAACGCGTCACGTTTACCTGGTGATTACTTAAATAACGTATAATGAGACAAACTTTGGGTTGACTTGTTTGTGCAATGAGACACATTCTTGTTGAGTGGTTCGAATTCCTTCGGCACCATTTCAATGCATTCCCATGTATGGTAGTTGTAAGTATGAGATTAACTTGAATCATTTCGCACTGAACGACATTGAGGTGTTTCTATCTATAAGTGAGATCAATTTCCTGTAGTCAAGGTATTTCCTCAATTCAATCACTGAGCACAACACAAATTTCGCAATGTTTATGCCATGATATCTACCGTTTACGTTTTATGTGCCTTAGCTAAATCTCCTATATCGCAGGTAGTAGGCTATAGCTCTGAAATGGCTTGCCAATGGCCACTCCAACGAAACCAGATGTGCCAGTTGGACCCTAACCCGGAACTCCCGAGTTCTAAGGCACCTTAACGACTGAGCCACGCAGGACCTTTACGAGGATTGTTCGGTAAGTTTGTAGAATTATGTTGTAAAAAAGCGTAAATGGACGTGATTCAATCGTCTGGATAACTAGATGCGTGGTTGCAAATGTCGGCTTAGAACTACAACAGGATCGTCACTGTCTAAGATGCAACCATTAATAGCAAGTGATTTTATAGTTCGAACAAATTCACCTAACGCTGATGACCTCTAATATCATTATTTCACACAACGTTGGGAACGTTCTATATTTATCCTCGGGACTGTCAGTCAATTATTTGCAAAAGAGTACACACAGCAAGTACCTGTAGTAAGATTTCCTGAATTTATCGAACAATCCCGACAATGTACGATCTCTTGACGATTATTGATTTATTCCGCGTCATCCAACTCTAATTCATTCTTGCACAAAGCTCAACGTCAGGTGAATTTGTCCGCACTATACTCAGATCCTAATGCGCGGAAGCACCGGTTGACATGTCTTGCGGAAGCACATTTATAGTGCGCTTGCATCAACTAGGTAAATAAATCGAAGGCTATGTCATTCATACGATATCTTTGGAGACAGTTGGATGCACTTGGTCCTTAAAATATTCAATCTGCAACTGTTCTACATAATTCTGCATAATGAACATGCAAATTCACCGGATGCCAAAGTGCACCACCTCCCAGAAGCACTTTGACATACAGTGAACTTGCGAGTTCACAAATCATATTTTCAACCCACTCAGAAGTGCTTCTTGATTTGACGAAGGTCATGACAACGCAGTTTGAGTTCATGTCGTTCACATCTTGATAGAAATTATATCTATTTTCGCTTGATATAAAAGTATACAAGCACAAAATAACGCCAATTCATGAATGCTAATCCAAGACCTAATATTATGGCAAAACCATTTAGTTTGACTAGTATATTATTATAACCTCAAATTGAATGATACCGGACTTTTCTCCAGGAGAAATCTTTTTTGCATACAGCACTGTTTATTTGGGTATGCTAAAATGCAGGTGATGATAAAGTTGAATTCAATATCAAGGTAATACTTTCATTTATTTGCGACATGATACGCGACATGATACGCCGAAACAATTGTTTAATGCCCCGTCACATTAAAATCAGTGTGGTACGACCTTTAATTGTCAGCAGACGTTTGATAATGACGATGTAATTAAGGCGGACATGTTGACATGTCGAATAACACGTGTTACGGTCCTATTAATAGATTTAAGTGTAAATAGCCGTCATTTCCTTGTTTTTGATGACTGAAGCAGTTATTCAGATTTGCTGCTCTTCTATCAGAAATAGAAACTGAATGACGTGTTCTTCGTGGGATTTTTTTCCTAAGAAACAAGCGTACAAACATGACGTTGTACTCCGACAAAAATGTCAAATTTCACACAAGGTATTTCTTGCCGAGGCTAGCAAGTTACCATTATCTTTGACGCATTATACTGTACAGTATTTCTTAAATCGCACTGTTTGATTTGTAAATGAATTAAGCAGATAAAACTCAAGACAAGGTTATGATTACGAGCTGTAAGTGAACTTGAAATAATAAGAACCAAGACATATTCGCAACACAAGTCACGTATTTCTTAAAGCCACACCCCTCCCGTCCCTAAAAAGTCCGTAAATGGCGTTTATGGACGACGTCAAAATCACAAACGCATTAGTGGTTTTCAGAGAGTTTTCATGATCGAATTGTGTTGCATTCATATTGGACAATTACAAAATACACGCACTGGGATAGCTGCATCAATTCTAGCCAGTCTCTTGTAGAGAACGCTAACGAAAACACACTTACTTTTTGGTGGCGTTGTGGAAGAGGTAGGGCGTGACGGCAATGCCGTCCGGTATTCTGTTGTTGTCGTAAAACACCCGTCGCTGGTCGATGCCGAATGCGTACTGGGGGTCCCTGGACGGCAGCTGTTGACTGTGCAGGGCTCCCAACAGGTGGAGCCACAGGACCACGCGTATGGGAAGCGTTAGACATCCGGTAACGTCATTGACGCGTCGACACATTATGGTCCTGAAATAACAACAATAACAACTTAGTAATTTCCGGTTCTGATAGACAAAAAATAAGTTATTACCAGGAGACAAACTGGACAAAACGAATGGCAAGCGTTAGACATCCGGTAACGTCATTGACGAGTCGACGCATTATGGTCCTGAAACAAAGACAACAACTTAGTAATTCCCGGCTCCGGTAGACCAAACGGAAAAACGAATGATAATTTTTAAAAAAACAATACTTGGGTTTTTTCCGGTTCCGATAGACCAACTGGACAAAACGAATTGAAAGTTTAAGACATCCGGTAACGTCAATGGCGCGTCGAAACATTATGGTCCTGAAACAACGATAATAACTTAGTTATTTCCGGTTCCGGTAGACACGAATTGGAAGCTTTAGACATCCGGTAACGTCATTGACACGTCGATACTTTATGTTCCTGAAAATCAATAATTTGGTTATTTCCGGTTCCGGTAGACCAACTGGACAGAAGGAATGGAAAGTTTAAGACATCCAGTAACGTCATTGGCGCGTGGACACATTATGGTCCTACAATTACAACAACAACAACCAATCTATTTTTGGTTCAGGTAGACCTTTCGGACAAGACAAACAGGAAGCGTTAGACTCTCGTTTTCGTTACAACATAAACGGGAAGCATTCGTGTGCGGTAACCTTATTAACGCATCGACACGTTTAAGTCCTAAAATAACAACATGAATTAAAAATTAACCCTGTTCTTGTGTAGCCTCGTGACATCACGAACATGAAACGTTAGAAAATATCCGGTAACTTCATTGACGCATCGACATATAATCGTAATTGAATAAAAAACGTCAATGAAGAAGTTTCCTGTTCCGGAAGAACCACTTGACATGGCGAACAGGATGCGCTAGAAGACTTTCGGTATCGTTATTGGCTCGTCGACGCACATATTGTCATGAAATAGAAACACAAACTAGTTATCTTTTTGAGTAAAGAGAAACATAGCCATGTCGTTACAATAATAAGATGTTTTTGAATGCAGAATCAATAAAAAGTGGATTGCTATACTTTCATAAGTCCGTCTCTAAAGTGAAGGACTGATGTTTGTTTGACAGTTCAATATCGACATAGATTTCGCTGGATTTCAAATGCAGATTAAGGAAGCTCTTTTCCAAACGAATGGTTCATCAATTAGAAGTTCGTTTAACAAATATGATATTATTATTCGAATCCTACATATGATTTATGAGATGACCCGGATAGGGAAAAATCCTAGTACCATGTTGTTTTATAACCTTATCTGTTTAACAGTATGTGGAAATGTATAAAGAGGTTGGTTTATCCAGCAAAAACGTCCTAAACTGAAGGAACAAAGTTGGTAAACAATAATTTGGTGAGATCTTAACTATTGCATGTAAAGGAGATAATGTTCAGATGATGTTTTCCAGTGGAGACACGTTAAATTAAAAAAATGTTTTGAAATAGAGAAGTGTCAGTCTTGTGTGAAATAAGTCTATTATTCTTTTTATGGTTCTGCACAGAAGATGTGATTTTGACTAATAGCACAATCGTTTTCGTTTTGATAACGCGTAATCAAGCAAAAAGAAGAAACTGCCCATACATCGTGTCCCACACTGCATCAGTCAATTTCATGAATTGTGTTGTAAAGGGTTAACCCTTCTAGTGCTGGAACCGACTTCATGCTTATGCAAACAGGTTAGATCCAGGCCAACCGCCAAGTAAATTGGCGACTGGCCTGTGATCTAACCTGTTTGCTACTCTTCTCTTGGTATATTTCCTCAACAAAATTAAGCATATATTTAAGGTTTTGGCAATCAGACAACAAAAACATCTTTTTGTTTTTTAAAATTTACCAGTATTCTAAGGGTAAATACCCTTTAGCCAAGACCAGTTCATGTAACAGGAATACCCTGTAATTACGGAGTAATCGCTCAGCTTCACCTTACAAGTGACGCCAGAGGGCCCACCTCCCAGATACCTTATATATTCATTTCAACATACATTACAGCGGTTATTTATAGGAACGTACCCACACACCCCTTATTCTAATAGCGAGACACATCGAGGGATCAGAACAAGACTGTGACTTTATTTCTTTATTTTAAGTCCTTTGTTTCTGTTAAGAAATTGTAACAGTCTTTCACTGAATCATTGGTACATTCTTCTAACACCTATTATCTACGTCCCTGTCTGCTAGATAGAACCCCATACAAACCCATACGAAGACGTTACTTCATCGAGGACAAAACCTAAACATTCCTCCCACTCTTACAAGACCTGACAAACGGAATGCGTACGTTTTAAATCAGCCATTAAGGGTGGAAGTAGAGAGATTTTCTATGACCTTTAAGCCGAGTATTTAAATATATCGGAAATGCAGTTTACGTGATGAAAACAAACAAATAAAACAAAATTTTCTAACAACCCCACCATTTGGTGATGAGACATTTTGTCACTGTCAGATTAAGTGGTTATACATGTATTTCTTTCACCATAATGTTAGAGATTCGGGAACTGAGTTTACATCAGTTTTCAATTATCCATAGCTAGTAATGCGGTTTTAATGAAGTCTCTTGCTAGTGAAATGTTGGTGAATGCCGTCCTCTGTAGATCACGTAAATAGTTCAAAGACAAGTCTTTACGCTGTGTCCTTGTAGTGGTTCCGAACCACTTTAGCCGTATGATCGCTCAGTTTGTAGAGATTCATATGGTCATATCATTTGCTTTGCTTGTTAATGTATATAACTCGGAACTACTTTTCTAAATGTAGGTTTGTAAGATTTCTTTCTAACACGGCCAACGAGTATCTCAGTCCTGTGTCACGACGAACTATACAAATTTGCAGAAGCCAATTGATATTGACGATGGATATAGAACATTCTTCTGCCCATGTTTAAATTTCTTTCTTATTCATTCCATTCTACCATAAGGGAATTTGTGAATTAACATAAAGTAAAAAAAAAAGATGAAACTTTGAGGTTTAAGGTCGACAGCACTGTGACATATGAATTGGTAATTTCTAGAAAAACTTTCTTTTTGTCTCAATTGTTTCTCAAGACTGCTACAGTAAATGCATCGGCATAAGATTATAGAAAAATCTTAATTAAAGTCTCATCATGGCTACAACAAACATCATATACATATACAATTTTAAAAAGACACAATAAAACCATGTCATACAAATTCGAACTATAAGAGACATTTTTTCAGTATTCTGTCACCAACTAAGGAAACAATGTAAATGGTAACTACCGTCAAAGTTCTAGGGGAACCTCAACCAACTTAACACAGATGATCCAAGCTTTAACTGTATTAGAATAAAGTATATACGTCCGGATCATTCGGACTCATTCGGAACACCTCGGCCATTTCTTAAAATAACCTCGGAGGTAATGGGGAGCCATTTTTGAAAGTAGGTCAGCAACGAAGGGCCAATCGTATCAACTCGGCAATCCCCGTCACAAGCCGGGGATTGCCGGAAATACCTGATTGACAAAATATGAAACAAAGATGTGTTCATATAATCATCTTTAATGAAAAGGGTAAAAAAACATTCAATTGTGATATATAACCAATTTGTGTGTATTTAAATACGTATTTAGTGCCTGTGTGCATTTTGCGTTATCCGCCGGAAATAAGGCGAATTACCCCAGGATTTCTGGTGTATTCATGTACTGCCTACGAGGTATATCTACCGACTTGTTACGGGGATTGCCGAGTAGATACGATTGCATTCGGACTATCACAAACTGGGCATTGGCGGGTGTTTATAACGTGAGGTATAAACGTATTGGCTTGTCAAAGCTCTAGGGAGACCCTAGTCCAAATGATTCAGACGAAGTATTTCATTCTACCGTCAAAACTTGGATCATCCAAAGTTATGGGAACCCCCGCCAACTCGGTATTCGCGGGTGAGGTATAAACGTATTAACTCGTCAAACCTAGGGAAACCCTAGTCCGAATGCTGCAGACGTAGATATTTCATTCTTCAGTTACAGCTGGGATCATCCGAGTTATGTGGTCTACGGATTCTATTCCCTTGAGGTACTAGTCCGGTTCACTGTCGTACTGTCTAATATTACGTAGTGGTAGGAAACCTAAGGCACGTAATATAAGTAATATTGGGGCTATAGTCCAAATGTTCCAGACGTAGATACTTCATTCTACAGTTACAGCTCGGATCATCCAAGTTAGGGGAACCCCGGCCAACGCTGTGTTCGCGGGTGTTTATAACGTGAGGTATAAACGTAAACAAACGTTCCCGTACGAGTGTATCCAGACGCGTCTGTGGTCCGCGTTACCTGTACAATACGGACCCCATCCACAGCGAAAATAGTCCCGGGGGATCCCGGCGTACATAGTCCCATTCAACCTTGTAAGAGCAATGTATACACACACCCGCCTGTTTGTTGGTTAAATTAACCCTTTACCAGGCGTCAAATTTTCGACTGTGCCAAATTGAAAGAGTTTGCAGACGACATTTCAAAATGTAATGAAATTGAAAAATAATCTTCTGATAGGACACAAAGCATTGTGGGAAAAGGAGAAATTGCTCGTTATGAGCAATTTCCTCTTTCCCCACAGTATTTCCATAGCCGTCTGCAACAAAGTGGCTTAATGTCGTAATTGTTTAGTAATGGTTTAAAGCCAAGAGCCGGATAAAACAGTCTTTTATTTATATAACGGAGATGAGATGTTCTTGACAACCCATTGCAAGTACTGTAATGTATTGCGTTCAAGTCATAGACTTATAGAGAGATACCGTCGGATTGAAATGAAATTAGATATTGCTAAAATGGCGAAGAAGAGTGGTGGTAAATATTTGTTATGTAACAAGTTATATTGACTACATACATCATGTATGAAAGCATAACATAATTATGCTTTTTTACATGAAATATACATATGCATAAACTTTTATGAAACCAAGGAGTTTCTGAAGTACTATGGTGAATCATGAGCTTGGTATCGTGCTAACACTATGATTAACGAAGTAATGCGAATACTTCATTAGATAGAATTTTTGTGAGATTACGTCAAACGCTGAGTTGTCTTGTTTTCTAGAGCATTTCAGTCAAATCAAGCCGACCAGTGAACTTATTCATTCCTTTGGTATTTCCTCACTAGTAGGGCCCAATATTCATCTCAAACCAGGGTACAGTTTTACTCAACGACATAAGGAAAATAATTGCCTAAGTAGTCAAAGCTGATGAACATGAATAGTATCTTAAATCAATGTAATATATTGCAATGTGACACGTCATTGGAAGCGTCTCAGAAAGACGATTCCAAATGACGTGCTACTTTGCAATATCGTTTTGTCAAATATTGAATAACATGGATTGTCGTTTTGAACTAACGCAAATCTTTAACATAAAACGTTCAGTAAAATGGTTCCTCGGAGACAACCTTCAGCATAGATTGAATTGTTCAGTGGTGACTATTGTCTCAAATAAAATTGACCGCGTCTGGGTTTCATACCAGAGGCGCATGCCTCCAACGGACACTGGTTACCGACTGGACTTTCATGCATCAGCAGAAAAAATTGACAATGATTCTTAGCTTTGAACAACATCGAGAAGTATTGTTGAGAAAATCAATTTAGGGCAGTAACTGATATAATGGAAATAGTGTTGAAAGCAACGTAAAAGCCAATTACAGCCAGCCAACGAAACATATATTTTGGATTAGAGAAAGTATAAAGCAACACTTATGAGAAGATGTTTGGATTATTAGAACGATAACTCTAAAATACAGTTGAAACAGTGTTTTACCTTTATTCAACCAACAAGCCAGCCAGCAATCAAGCCAAACAGCTAACTAGCTAGCCACCAACCAACCAATCAATCAACTATTCATCGAACTAACTAACTAATTATCTAACAAATCAACCAGCCAGAAAGCTACCTTACCAATCAATCAACCAAATCACAAACCAATCAACCAAACAACAAATAAACAGATCAGTCAACCAACAAACCAATCAATTGGTCAACCAACCGACCAACTAAGCACTCAAACAATCAACCGAAAAACCATCCAAATCAACCAATCATACCATTTAGCCATCTAGCCAGCCAACCAACCAACCAAGGATCCATCCAACCAGCCAGCCAACAAACCAACAAACCAACCAGTCAACCAACAAATCAACCATCCATTTGAACATGTCTCCCGACTAGACGAAGCGAAGCGAACTACATGTTCTACACGCAGCAGCCAGAATCGCTGTTGACTTGCTAGCCGTGTGGCGGTTATAATTAAGATATTAGTTTACACGGCGCTATTATGTCAGGTAAGTACAAACATGTGTGAATTATTAGTAAACGAGATGGATCTCGCTGTAGAACTAGGAAACCTAGCAATCTTCATTAACTCTACAGACATTTGATACCGAGGGCTTGGTATAAGACTATAGTAAGTCGTTCACGTTTTGTGACGGAATCGCTTTCGTCTTGCACTAAAGGTTCCATGCGGAATCCTTTCATTTTCACGGGAATTAACCCTTAGAATGCTGGGTAATTTTCATGAAATATATTTCTGTGTCGTCTGCTTTTCAAGAACTTAAATATTTGCTGAATCTTTGTTTTTGTTTGCAGAGAAGCAAACAGGTAAGATCACAGGTCAGCCGCCAAGTAAATTTGCGACTTGCCTGTGATCTTACCTATTTGCTACTCTGCTTATCATTCCTCATCAAAATTAAGCAGACGTTTAAGGTTTGAGAAAGCAGACGGCACAACAATCTATTTTTAGAAATCCACCCAGCATTCTAAGGGTTTAACTAAGCTCAAGAGAAATTGCTTTCTTAATCGGTCAATCTGAAATTATGAAAATAAGGATGAAACAGCAAAAATCTGCTCTGACTGATTGTTCATACCAGATATTTTGACAGTGGCAATTATCTTTTCTGCACTTGGAATTTGAGCCCACTGTAGTCGAAAATTAAACCGCATTATAATAAAGAGGGCCTTTTGGCACGAACGGACGATGTCAACGGTGTCAATTTTCTGGCCGTCTTTGGTTTCTTGTGTTAGTTTGATATGGGGTTAGCGCCGTTTCTGCAGAATTTCAGTCATACCGCTGTTAAGCACCCATGTCCCTGGCATTCCCACACCGTTTACTACGTGTATGTGATATTCTTTTGAAAGTATTTGGTTTAAACTTATTTATTATACATCGATTGTGAAACAAGTTCTTACAACTCACTCTCAATTCTGCTTCCTGAATCATAACAAGTACTCGCGCCGAATGTGGATTAATGAAAGGTCGCAAGGCGGAACCCACTTCTCGCGGGATTCGAATCCACGACCCTGTGCCCGGAGGCCGACGCTCTACCCCTGAGCCATTTCTCCTCGTTTCCATAAGACTATTGACCAGTGGTGAGAGAGGAATAAGTTTTGCCGAAAAAAAAAATCATTAACCGCTAATAAGAATATCCAGCCTCGAAGTCAGCATCACCACATCGATGTATCCAAAATCGAGTTAGTCACTGACATTGATCATTTGTACTAACCCTTAGCATGCTGGGTAATTTTCTTAAAGAACAAATTCATATTATATGGATCATCAGTACAATGTCTAAGCCTTTTTAACCCTTAGAATCCTAGGTAATTTTCTAAAAATAGAGTCTTGTGTCATTTCTTTTCCAAAACCTTGAATATCTGCTTAATTCTGATGAGGAAAGATACTCAGAGTAGCAAACATGTTAGATCACAGGCCAGTCGTCAATTAACTTGGCGGCTGGCCTGGATCTAACATGTTTGCCTAAGCATGGAATCGGTTCCAGCACTATAAGGGTTAAAAACAAATAATCACCCCATACCGCACGCAGCAAAAATCCTTCTAAAGTAAATTGGAACTCTCTTGACAGGCAACTATTTAATTCATGTTGTTTTACACCATCTTACTAAACGTGGTTTAAATTCCTCATACCTGCGAAATGGATAAATTAAAGTTGTAATAAAAAAATAACTGCGACAAAATGAGAAATTTCTCATCATTCTCATGTTTCTATCCACTCAATAATCCGAATGATAGCTAACGTCGCTACCAGTGAGTGTTTGTTTAGTTATCGGTTCGTGACAGTGTGAACTGATGCAGGCTAAAACGGAAACTAGATCTAGATGTAATTGTTATTGTTAACCGTTGCAGCGGCCATGACCAAACCACAGAGTCATGAACACAAGTTAGATGCATTTTAGAATATCTATAATTTCATTCATCATATTTTTTAAGATTTTAATGTGCTGGAAGCGGTGGACTCAAAAAACCTACGTAATAAAAGGAGTACTTGCTCAAATTGAGAAATCTTTCCTTTTCATTCAATGGTTGCAACCTTATTTCAGTTGAAAACGTCGTTTTCTAACTATATGGTAATCAGTTACTGTTGCTATTGCTTCGAACCTGTTTCACAAATCTCATCTAAGGGAATGGGTTATCATTGCAAAAAAATCGTTTTTCGACTAGTTGTACGAGTTGACAAATCTCCAGGCTTTCCATATACCCTCGCATTGTACCTACGTTACAAAAACTTGAGCTGACATATTCGAATGAATAATATTTATCGTTAAAACATATTAACTAAACATCAACAACAATATATATAATATATATTGTTGATGATGTTTAGTTAATATGGCACCGTATCTGTCGCTCTCTAACACCCACTGTAAGCTTTCACAATCAACGATTTTCCATACAAAAAGCTGACTGTACAGATAAGCTTAAATGGAATGCTACACGAGATTGGTGCAACTGGGTGGTAGAGCGTTGAATCCCCGTTATGCGAACCAGCGCGAGTACTGGGTACCGTTTTACTAAACAACTTACGAAAAATATTTGCGTAAGTCATAATTGATTAACATGGATAATATCTTCAATGAAAGTACAATATTGCAATGTGACACGTCATTGGAAGCGTCTCGCAATATTGCTTTGCCAAATATTGAAATAAAAGCACTTGTTGTTTTAGACTTGCGCAAATCTTAAGCGTAAACTGTTTAGTAAAACGGGCCCCTGGTGTATAACCCAGGAAACAGTCATAGACAGTTAATATGATAAGCTTCAAGCTTCAGTCACAGTCGATGTAAAATAAATAAGTTTAAATTACACGAGATTCGTTTCTTTTGTGTTTGACTTTGCGTTTTTGAGAGTGTGCAAAGAAACTGCGGCGATTTATAACGGTTTTGACGTAATTGTAAAATGTTTCTACTTGAAAAAATTTACATAAGAACACACATGTAGAGTTCCGGTAGTTTTTCGGATGCATGATCTCTCATTAAGTTCGCTTGGGTGCCAGAAAGTCATACACTATTCGTCAACAAAAACATGTCTAAATTGTTGCGATTGTTTTGATCCTTGTCGGCAAAACAACACTACATGGAGTTTGAATTTGCTGCCGATCGTACATCATATTGCTGATAAACCCACAGTGAAATAGATACAGGACAATAGTACAAAATATAATAAAATAGGACTACCGTTTCGCGACAGACAATTACAGTATTTCCAGACGCATATTCCAAGTTCAAAAGAATAATTCCGAAGGTTGACAGAAAACATACATCACTTGATTTACACATGAACTTACAATATTCAGGAATGGCTTACAGTATAAGTCTGAATCACAGTTTCAAATACTGATTTGTAAGAAAGATCACAAACTTTGATGGCAAAGCCGACTTTAAAACAAGAGTTAAATACATTCTTATAATGATTTGTTTTAAGTAAAAGACAAATTTTGAGGGCAAGGCCCACTCTAACACAAGATTTATTTGAAAAATAAACTTGGCATTACCTTGTGTACGGAACTGTGTCGTTCTGTCATGTTTCATGCCATATCTCATGGTATGATGTTAGTATAAATAAATCCACAACCTACGCACCACCCTGTATGATGTTCGTAATAATAAATCCACAACCTACGCACCACCCTGTATAATAAAACAGGCTTAAGCTTAATCTATCCTCCAGTGCGTCAAAGCCACGCAGAGTTGCTTATCCCTTTTGAACTCCCAATATGTGTGGAATTTAAGATATGATAAAGAAATATGCGTGATCAGTGACGCAACAAAAGTGCCATTTACAAACTAAGCCCTTATACATTTAAGAACAGGATCGAGCAGTGGAATTAGCCTATCTTTAACGCATCACTTCGCCTTAACGGGCTATAAAATAATTTTCTCATCGAAGAATTTGCACTGACAGCAAGATTTGTCCGGCGTAATCTACACATCGAGAGTTAACCCTTTACCAAACGCCAAATTTTAGACTGTCCCAAATTGAAAGAGTTTGCAGACGGCATTTCGAAATGTGATGAAATTGAAAAACAATTTCTCCTTTTCCAACCATTTTCTGCAACAAACTGGTCAAATGTCGTTATTGTTTGGTAATGGGTTAATGCAGTCTGTACGTTACATGTGTTTATATATTTATATAGATAACTGGGCGATTGTGCTATGCCCTGGCTGCTAGTTCACCCCTTGTCGTGATAATTATATCCCTATAGCAGACCCACGCTGTATAAATGGGATATAGGTTGTATTAATATCTCTCACTTTTTCCATAGCTCCCCAAGGCCGAGTGTTGAAGGGGGTCCGTGGTTAAAGCTTTCAGGACTGATAAAATAACAATTATTGTCGAATTATCGGCCGATATGGATCTTGGGTATTACTAACACTGATAGTAGCAACCATAACCACCGCGGATCGATAAAATGGACTTTTTCGTTTTTTCAATTTGGTCCAAAGTAATGTTTGCTTGCCTACAGGTCTTTTTACCACTCTGAGGGGAAATTTGATACCCTTCGTTATATATAATAAAATTTGTTAATTAGGGTAAAATCATGTGGGCTTTGCCAAATGGGAAAGAAATGAAAGGTAATCTCATTTTTAGGGGAAAACAACATGGTTTTAAAGAAAATCGCCGGTATTTTTTACAATGTATATAGTGAAAGAAAGCCCCGGTCTATGACGTAAAACCTGGGGCGATGTACCTGTTAATGCCGAGGATTTGAGATAAGGAGTCCCAGGTTCGAATTCTGTGCATTATTGTTATTCTACCACACGCCTTGTATGAGGGGACATTTTCTTTACCTAGAACTAGTTTATAACCATTCAATCCATAGTCATCACTGCTGTTTATAACATTTGTCGCTATAGGTACATGAAGTTGTATTAACATACAAGTAAATATCATTGAAGGAGGACCTTTCCGTCAATAGGTCGGGCCGTTTGTATATGGTTAAAATGTACAGTCTGTCTATAAAAACGGGACATAATTGTATGTTAACCACCTTCTCCATAATACATCATTTCTCTTGCATCTTCTTCAAAACCTGTTAAGAATTATTGTGTCAAACGGGTACATTGCTTCAAATGAGCAATTCATGCTTGTGTCACAATTGTTTGTCATGAAGAACGTGTTTTGTATGGACCTTTATCACATGATTCTTGTTTGTAACGAAGCATTTTCCCAACTTATCGTTGTGTTAAGTGCATCATGAACCAAACTAAGAGGGTTCTTTGATGTCATCTAGATACCCCAGTAATTCTGTGGTCGAAGCGTACTCAAAAATAATATATAAAGTACGTCTATTCGTGCATAACCAATCATACCGGATTAACTCATTGTTAAATTTCTATATTTCTATATTCACTTTAAATCATTAACGGCGACAGTTTAACCAATTCCAAGGTCAACTTTGATACTTCCCATTTTCCTTATCGTAACGCACCTGTTACGGGCCCACTACTTCCGTTTCGTAGGGTTCCAAAGTTTTTTCGGTTCTCATTTTGTGATGAAAAAAGATGTCATATGATGAGTGCAGATAAAAACATCTTTATTCCGAATAAGAAGCAATGATTTATTTCAAATGCATGTCTTTGTTGTATTTAAGAACTACTATGCGAGGCGAAGGACCTTTCTGACGTTTACTGTTGATGTTGCTGATTTTCAGGCACCACATTTGAACATGCTCATCTTACAAAAGCCCTTTAATAAACAATAAACCCACTTTGAGAATCAGGAGCCCGTTTTACTAAACAGTTTACGCTTAAGATTTGCGTAAGTCTAAAACAATAAGTCCTTTTATTTCAATATTTGGCAAAGCAATATTGCAAAGTAACACATCATTGGAATCGTCTCTCCGAGACGCTTCCAATGGCGTGTCACATTGGAATATTGTACTTTCATTGAAGATGTTATCCATGTTAATCAATTATGACTTACGCAAACATTTTCCGTAAAGTGTTTAGTAAAACGGGCCCCAGATATTTTGTTATATATAGAACGGGCGCATTTTGATCACAATACTAGCCTCGCCAAGTAAAGGAAAGTTATAAACAATAACTCAAGCATCGTCATAAAACTCACATTCATTTTTTCTGAGATTAAAGGTTTAATTGCTTCCCAAACACAAAACTATTAGTACTAATTAAAATCGTCTCGACGAATCCATTCTATCGATGACTGAGAAAATATGACTTGACCAAAAAATCTTTAAATATATGTTTAAAAGTATGTCATACGCCCCATTATGTAGTCTATTGAATACTATTTCTTTTTCTCCTTTTTTTCTTTTATTTGTGTCTCGTTCATGTACAAGAGCAAACATTTATACAAATAACTTAAACATATAAAATCAAGTACATGATCATTCATTTAGAATTAAAAGAGACATTGAAACATAAAAGACATACATGTGTGATTTTACACCTTGTGCAGTTTGTGACATGCTGTTTCGCGCTGATGTCATTGTTATGCGGGGGAATGTCGCACACTCTGTCTGTCATGACGTTTTAATTAGACAGCGATATATAACGTAGCGTGAAAACGCTCGTCATCGTACATACAGAAACAAACACCTAACGTCAAAACACATACATATGTATACAATAACAAAGGTAAACTCAAGAAGAGAATGTTACATTAAAAAAGGTTGTATAATGTATATAAGTTTAGAGAAGAAGTTTGACTATATCTTAATGAAGTTGCAGTGAGATATGCAAATATAGTTTTAAAGACAATAAAATGCAATGTATATACATTGATGTAGAAGAGTCTCTTATAATTCAAACATGAATGACAGGGTTAATTATATTGATGAATGATATGATGTTTATGTTTGTAGCCATGATGAGACTTGAGGCGGAAAAGCTATAACGCAAGTCTTCTAACTTTTCAGACAATTCCAAGCATATACTGGGATCAGAGCAAATGGCGTAGTGCAAAACCATATTTTCTTTAAAGGCACATAAAAGGAGATAAGTACAAATAAATTACTGAAAAAATATATGGAGTTCTTTTATTATGTTCAAAAAATCCACGAGAATCAATTCATAAATACATTTAGACCCTATTAAAAACCCTCCTTTAACATGTTATTTTGTGCTTGAAATATAGTTGTCTCCAATTCAATTATGTTTATCAACAACCTGTTTGTTTACATATTCAAAATAACGAATTCTGATTGGTCGGTTCAAATATTTGTGTATCAACTGTCAAGGTCAGAGGTGAAGAATGAGGCAATCTGAATTATTGAACTTGCTAATCTGGGTTATTTTCTGGTTGACTTTCTCGTTCAAGTTTTGCTGATGGGTTTTTTTGGTGATTACAAATTGAATCTGATCAAAGTTTTACCAAATAAAATAGTTTGATATAGCATTAATCTCCTTGCATGTGCCTTTAAACGACAAGAGCTTACAAAAACTTTCTACCGATTCATCTAATCTGATTTGTTAGCTCTGTTTCTTAACCATTTCTCCTTTGTGACTTATCCAAATTGCATAAGCAGAAACAAGAGCGAGTCATTCTGTAAGAAAGAATAGCGTTTCCCTTGGGTGACTTGTAAGACAAGGTAAACAGTAATTCTTTCGTTTTCAAAAGAAATGTATAAAACATTCCTATTGGAGCATTTGCATAAATCGAATATTTCCTCTTTTTGTAACATTAGTTACTTAACTCGCCTACGAAATGTGCACTTACATGTAGACGCGTATACCACACTGAAAGGGTAAATATTTCTAATACAGTTGATCCATTATAGTGGAATTACCTGAGAATAATCGCCGACTGATTCCAGATAATCCTCCAATCAACGTCAAATGAATCAAGAGATTAAGAAACTTTCATTACCCACCCTATTTCTGGAACAACGTTGCCACTTTGATTGTCTTTAATGTATTTTATATGCACTTCTGCGTACTTTTATGATCTGCCAACTTTATGTAATAGATCTTTTATCAAACTGTAACTCTATTATTGAATTTTAAGTTAAAACACATATAAAAAAGCGAAAGAAACAGAAAAATAATTGCCATTTGAAAGAGTTTTATGATCATTCAGATAGAACATAAAGAATTAAATATATATTCCTTTTTTTCAACAATGAGATGTCAAAATATTTAAATACACACATTAGCACTGAACTTTTTCTTTCACATATAAGCATAATATGAAGCCGACGACACACTAAGCAATTAATGAAATAAAAGACATAACCTTTTAACGCACACTTTGATAAGTGTGTCACAATGGTTTCTGCATCATTTCACAAAGAAAACGCGATCATACATATTTTGGTCAATTTAGTCTTGTACAACAAGGATGCTTATAAGGAGAGGGTGAAAGCATCCATTCGACAAAAATGTACAAGGAACAGTTCGGATGGCTGTTTGAATTCAAACGTTGGTTAAGTTATCATAGAAGTAACCATTTTATAACTTCGGACGTTTTAATTGTTTTTACAAATGTAACGGTTAAAAGACTTAGGACATATTGTCGCTCAGGAAGCGTACAGAGGCTTCTGAAGGATACTAGACACATCTGAACATTTATAAGCGATTATAAATACGACCGAGTTATTCCAAACTTTTGAGCTTGCCAGGGTAAGCAGACGATAACGTAAACTGTATCTTCTCTGAAAAATATTTCTCCGATAGATGGACCATTTCAGAAGAAAAGTGCAATTTCTTGTTATGCTCTTGAAGCCTAACACAGCACATTTTTTTTTATAAATATTGAATTGTTAAGGCAAAACTTGTCTATCAGATTGTCCTAGTTCTAGGTCAATGTTTGAAATCTACATCCGACAATATAGGCGTCTCTAAAGGGTCTTTCCGTGAAGTAAACGTTTGTTCCATGTCAACGCATTACTCCAGAATACATCACTTAGCCGCAACTACTGAAAAAAGCTTTAGGTACTACATTGACAGAAAAGATAAATTGTTCCAACTGGTCATACTATTCTTTTGCGACATTGGTATCTACCTAAAAGCATGAATTAAGGTCGTTTTTTCCTAGTCTGCCGTTTCCTATTGCGCCAATTTTCGCCACGTCACATTCTCGAATGGAGGAAATATGTTAACGAATGAACGAACCACTGAGAGGTCAATCAATAAACGATGAATACGCTCCTGGCCACCGGACAAACCATGTATTACTCCGCATATCGATGGACCACGCGTCCTTAAACACAGGTCAGCGGAGTAGCTGATTACCAACTAATTAATCATTGGCGGTATATAATGTATAATGCAGTGTCGACATTGCGAACATGATGAGTACGTCCGGTATTCATAGCATGCATATAAATATAGAATTGTAATAACTATGAGCCTATGTGCTTAATGTTGAAATAGAATTATGTTATGTTATGTTCTGTTATGTTACGGTATTGCTGGTAATAGTTGGTAATAGTTAATTCAAATCAATTCAATTCTTTATTGGCAATTATCGACAAAATTTGTTTGTGGTCATTTACAATAACATAGAATATGGCTTAGACAAAAATGTAATGATCAACAAACATTGAGCGCAATATATAAAAAAAATTCAATTTCAAGAATGGTGGCACTATAACAATTAAGAAAGTCGGTGGTTAATGAACAGCAAAAGCGTTTAAAGATTCATCTCGAAAAGCAAAGCTCTCCGAAATGCTAGCACCCACTACTACAACCACTGTCTACTGTAGACCTAATAATGTTGGGTAATCCCGATTTAGGAGGATATTTGTTGTACATATCACTGTTATTCTCCTTTTAGCCCTTAGAATGCTGGGTAATCCCGATTTAGGAGGATATTTGTGTTACACATCACTGTTATTCTCCTTTTAGCCCTTAGAATGCTGGGTTGTTCTCTAAAAATAGGTTTTTGTGTCGTCTGCTTTCCAAAACCTTTAAATATCTGCTTTGTTTTGATGAGGAAAGATACTCAGAGTTGCAAACAGGTTAGATCACAGGCCAGCCGCAATTCTATTGGCGGCTGGCTTTGATCTAACCTGTTTGCCTAAGCATGAAATCGGTTCCAGCACTGTACAGGTTTTACGTTTTGGCGATTCACTTTCATATTGATTAGTTTGAAGGAGAACACCATATTGAATTGAGTTTCAAAACAATAAGCCATATTTTATCTTGCATTCTATCTAAACAATACCGCTTTACTGGTGACTATATTTGTGACAAGTCCAAAGTGATAGGAACAACATATGGTAATTTTAAAGTTTGAAAATGTATTTCTTAATGATAGAAGAGAGAAAAATGGTGCCAAACGGATGTGCTCCGCTTCTTTGTACTTATTTCCCATGTATCATAAAGGTTTCTTGAATGTTCGCATAATATGCATTAAAGTACGTAACTACATTAAGGAATTAATTGAAAACTTTGCTCTGGTATGACATGATTATTGCACACAATGTTTTTTCCAGGACTAAACGTAAATGCACATCAAATATGGAATGATGGTGAAGACCGTTACTCAGTGAAGAGTTAGCTCTTTACCACCTGCAGACGACAATTATCTTTTACTAGATCTAGACGACTTAAGAAATGCTTTGAAATCAGGTGAAAACCATTTCAGTTCTGCTGTTGTGATATGCCAATAGATTGGAAACGCATTATGGAAAAAGGAGAAATCGCTTGTGACAAGTAATTTCCCCATTTGCCACAATTGTTTTTGGAAGTCGTCTGCTACATGATGCAAAGATGTGGCGTTATGTGGTCATGTGTTGTCCGTTGACGTAAATCGAACCTGGATTTTCCGATCGCGAATCCACGACCCTTTCCATTCCACCACCGTTGGTCCATTGGACAATTTCATAAAACGTAATGAAAAAATCATTATAGAAAAAGTCCCTTTGGACAATGCATTTCTAATAATCACAGAGAACTTAGATTTTAAAAATAATACAGTCAGGAAGAATAGGATACGTGTTTTTAATCCTGGCGAAACAATACTAAGGAGTACATTGTCTGTGCGACTTTAGGAAGTTCTAACGAAATAAGAATAGTGAAATGCACTATGTATCTGAATGTAGTTTCTGGAATATAGAGAACGAAATCTTGCAACTGCTTACCTCTTCCGAAATAAGAATATAAAATGCACTTTGCATCTGATTGATTTATCTGGAATATAGAGGAAAAAGAAATATTGCATAAATCTTACCAGAGAGGTTAGAAAATACATCTCCGTAAAAATTTGAACCCATCCACATAGACGAGCCCGAAACAGACACGATGCATTCAATACATGGGTTAATCGTGTGGGTGGGGAGAATGCACGTTCCTCTTGAATCCACGATCTTCTCACGGTCCTCTGAGAGATCCTGTTAAATCCACGGTTCTATTACACACGCACGCACGCTAAACCATACGATGCATACAGCAACGGCATCTTTCCCAAACGCGTTCAGTAACGTTATTCTTAACTATCCAAAAAGACACCAATCGGGTCAAACTAATACATCGTACACCGGCGGCTCAATATCTTATCTACCTGATTGCACGTTTTCTTGATAAAAAAACGGAAAGAAAAAAATGACATAAAGATATAAAACACTGTAAGCTATTCCCCGGTTTATGTTCGACGCTGTTTTTTATTCTGTATAATATTTATTCCTGCAGTGCCGCACGACAAAAACTAAACTTCACGGCGTTATGATGAGGCACATAAGAACTCCCGAATAAAAAGCGCTGTAATGTACTGCTGTTAGACTGACAGTTAGACACCGACTGATGTTTCATACCACGATTACTGTGTCGACTGGCGAAACAACGAGGAGAGGGGCTTTTCTGTATAGACTACACTCTGTATACACCGGGGGCCGGCTTTGTACAATTTACTATATCGCGCCGGGAACGGGAGAGTTTACGCACCGTTCTGCCGAACGATTCTACCTGCTTTCCTCTAAAACCACTTGTAAACACAATTCTCCGACATTTTCTCCAAGCACTCGTAGAAGGTACCTGTTCAGTGTTTGTTATCTGGAACTGCGGTGTCGGGGCTTTTCGTCCGCAATTCTCTATGCCAGTAAATTCAATCTGTTTGACTATCTATATATATTCGGAGACTGGACTTGGAATATGATTTTTGTTAAAGTACAAGTCTGCGTCAAGGAAAAGTGCGAAGAATAAAATTCAAGACCGAGCTTATACTTCAAGTTTGAGCATATTCCCCAAGTTTGGCCATGCAGTTTGATTACAAGCACTTCATTTATGTACGAGCTCATATTTCAAGCTTGAGTTTCTGATTCAAGAATGATCATACAATTGAAGGACATGCATACAATTCAAGTACGACCGAACAATTCGTGTAGGAACACAACGCGATACAATGAAATCGTACAATCTAAGGGTATAGCATTAATGTTTGAGTGTACAAGTTAAGTCCGAGTATATATTTCAAGATTGAGCATACCATTCAACTTCGATCGTACAGTTCAAATTATTGCGTTCCATTCAGGTATGTATACGCGTTCAGTTCAAAGTGAAACAAAAAACGAGCATATAGTTTGACTAAAGCGTACCATTTAGGGATGAGCACACAATTTCAATGTTAGGGTAAAAGTCTAGGCACGAGGATACCAATACCATTCAAATACGAGTCAACAACCCAAACTAGAGCATTCTATTCAAATACGAGTCAACAACCCAAACTAGAGCATTCTATTCGAATACGAGCCTTCAATTCAACTACGAGCCTGCGGTTCCAATTCAAACGTCCAATTAAAGTTGAACTATGTTGTTTTATAAAGAGCATACACTTCTAGAAACATCAGCCTATTTAACAATGAACCAAAGATTAATGAGGTATTCAAATATAAGCTTGTTTTCAAATATAAGTCAACAGATCAAGTATGAGAATACCATTCAAATACAAATACATACAAACACATACAGATCATGTACACCCAACGTTCAAATACAGGCAAATACAGTTCAAGTACAGACATACCGTTCACATACAACCACATATCACATACACGCACATACAGTTCAGATACAAATATACCGTTCACAAACAAGAACATACAGTTCAGATGCAAATATATCGTTCACATACACGCACATATAGTTCTGATACAAATATACCGTTCACATACACGTACATACAGTTCAAATACAAATATACCGTTCACATACACGCACATACAGTTCAAATACAAATATACCGTTCACATAAACGCACATACAGTTCAAATACAAATATACCGTTCACATACACGCACATATAGTTCAGATACAAATATACCGTTCACATACACGCACATACAGTTCAGATATAAATAAACCGTTCACATACACGCACATACAGTTCAGATATAAATAAACCGTTCACATACACGCACATACAGTTCAAATACAAATATACCGTTCAAATACAAGCACATACAGTTCAGATACAAATATACCGTTCACATACACGCACATACAGTTCAAACACAAATATACCGTTCACATACACGCACATACAGTTCAGATACAAATATACCGTTCACATACACGCAGATACAGTTCAAACACAAATATACTGTTCACATACACGTACATACAGTTCAGATACAAATATACCGTTCACATACACGCAGATACAATTCAGATACAAATATACCGTTTACATACACGCATATACAGTTCAAATACAAATATACCGTTCAAATACAAGCACATACAGTTCAAATACAAATATACCGTTCAAATACAAGCAGATACAGTTCAAGTACAAATGTCACGTTCAAATACAAGCAGATACAGTTCAAGTCCAAATGTACTGTTTAAATACAAGCAGATACAGTTCAAGTACAAATGTACCGTTTAAATACAAGCAGATACAGTTCAAGTTAAAGGGGACTTTTTAAGAAAAGTAAAGCTTATGGGATCTTAAAGGAATATGCTTATGACGATGGTCGAAAAGGACGATACATGTCATGTGATCATCGCAACTACCAAGTATGTTGCTTGACTTACTAAAATTAATTACATGTACTGGGATTTCATATAATGTTCCATCCATCAAAACCGCTCTATGACAGATTTGGCATTTTGGTTATGATTCTATCAATGAGTCCTGGAAGAAATAAATGCCAACTCTTGTTTTTTTAACAGTGTTTTTCTTATTGGCTTAAACCTAACTTGGATGATTCAAGCTGTAACTGTGAAATATCTACGCCAGGATCATTCGGACTTAGTAAACCAGAATTTCTGACCCCCTAATTTGATTCGAACCCACAACTCCGCGCTCAACAAGCCTGCTTTGCGAGCCAATATCTTAGAACCGGGGATTTATCCAGATGGTTCGTAGAAAACACATTTCGAGGTACCCATGGAAACGGTTCTGTAAAATATCATATTCCACGTGTGTTAATCTACGTAACCGCAAACTGTCAAAGATAAACCAGAGAGAAATCTTATCGACCGCCCAGTTAACGATTTACTAATTAATCAATACAAGTTTACGATCTGAATTTTCAAGATAAATGGGTCGGTGTGTGAGAGATGGGGGCGTAAAGATGGAGCGATAACCGAGAGGCTGCGACGGATCGGAATTTCTGCGATAGCTGTTTAACACTTAAAACCGCCGTGTCCATTGCCATTTAGCTATGTCCCAAAGAGACGATGTTAGTTTCTTTATTGAAACATACCCTTTGAAAGTCGCTTTCTATCAGGAAAAGAGAACCTTCCAGGCAGATTCAGATCGACGTGTGTGCAGACAACGTTCAACAGTTTCGTATTTGATTTGTCACGGCTCTGGCTCAAAGGAAACCCGACGAAATGTGAGTATCAGCGTATAGTGTTTAATTCAAAGATCCTTAAGTTCTCGTGTTGAAATGTTTCGTATGTGCTAGATTACCGAAATAGTTTTTTACAAGTTCCAGCCGACGTCCTGAACCTTTCTCAATGATTAATTCTGTATCCAAACGTGTGGGAAACCATACGATTTACATCTTAGAATGGGCTGTGTTTTGTCCTTTTTTCATTCGTAATTAAGGTTAAACGATTTTTGTGCTATAACAAATTGAAGTGAATAATAGACGTAAATGAATTACGGAATTACTTCAACACAACATACACTATACCAAAAACGTGTGTTGGCTGTTAATATAAAAATATGTTAAAGTAGATATCTAATTGTATACATCTTAATGCATTAAGAATGGTAACATAACTTAGATGGATCTTACATTTGTGTTAGGTAATGACGAGTTAATCATTGTTTTAAACATACATACAACTCAGCCAAACCAACCAAAATGTTATTTTTCCCCAATGGAAGTCGCAGCTTACCATCCTTTACAAACTGAGCAAAGAGATCTCCAAGATCATGAAAAACGCCATCAGTTTTTTATTACGTGACTTCTGATTGATTTAACGTAAACGTTTTATAAGAGTAATGTAACTTACTCCGTAAAAACTCCGAATATTGGATCTGGAGTCCGTTTGAATAACTTCTATAGTCTGCTACCAAAGTAACGCGCCGAGAAAACAGAGAGAAATACCTCTCAAAGACACGAAAACACCTAATCAGTGGAAAAACGTTGTTGTTTACAGATCAGTTATGTTTTTCTTCATGAACTAGTATGCCTCAACTTTCAATTGCTTTCTATTTTTTACATAACAGAACAGAAATTTATTTTGGCGGCTGGCCTATGATCTAACCTGTTTGCTACTCTGAGTGTGTTTCCTCAACAAAATTAAGCAGACAGTCAAGGTTTTGAAAAGCAGACAACACAAAATGGAGTGAATTCACATGTATATAGAAAATCGCCCAGCAATTTAAGGGTTAGAATGATCAACAAATTGTTAACTGCCTACACATTTCAGATGCTTTCAGTGCAAATATGTGTCATATATATGATATCAAATAGCGTGCTCGTTCCATCCACGAATTCATACACTAATCTGAAATGACACCACTTGTCTAACCCTTTCCTAGGCATAGAAATTGCAGTCAGGGAACGACTATTTTTGGACATGCGAACCCGTCGACTGCGATTTCTCTACCGGGTCTTCGACGTTACGCCGTTATAAAACATTGGTCATCATATACATGTACCACGAATGTGGGGTACACAATGTGGCTAAAGAAGGTGAAAAAAGCAAAAAATATCTGAGCGCGGCCATCTTGTTCAGACATTAGATCGTAAACATTGGTCACGCGATTCCTCAGCCTGATATATATATATACTTGCGCTATTGCGCCATTATAATTGGGTCGAAAGATTTGGAAAAGCATTGTAAAAAAGAGAAAACACTGCCCATAACGATTCGCACGGAATCTTATATATTTTTCTTTAGTTTCAGTTCACGTGTGCCAAGAAAAAGATTTTTCGCCTATTGACCAATTGTCCCAACTTGTAATTCTTTTACAAGTTTGTCAGGGAAATTTCGATTGCTACCGCTTTTTCTTAAAACAGCACTTCTTGATTAGAAAGGAACGAAACGTGTCTGCCATCTATCAACCTTTTCCTCCAAAGATAAAAAACGCATCTTGGTTCCGCAACCTTTCGGTCGTAAAACCGCTATTGAAGTTAACAGAAATGTTTTGGACACCTTTGTAAGCTTTGCCAGCGGTTATTTGTCAGAAAAATTGTGGACCCCGAACGGTTTAATTTTAACCCTTTCCCAAACAACAAATTTTGGACTGTCCCAAATTGAAAGAGTTTGCAGACGACGTTTCAAAATGTGATGAAATTGAAAAATATTCTTCAGATAGAGCAAAAAACCTTGTGGGAAAAGGAAAAATTGCTCGTTACGAGCAATTTCTCCTTTTCCCACAATGTTTTCTAAAGTCTTCTGCAACAAATTAGTCAAATGTCGTTATTGTTTGGGAAAGGGTTAACTACCGATAAAGGGTACAAGATGGTGAAATATGGGGTAATGGGTAAGATGCAGTGAACTAGTTCACAGGTGTAACATTAGATACTAGAGGCTTGATGGATAATTGGATGTGTTCGATTTCACCACAAAGATTGAATTTCGTTTTAAAGTGTTTAAAGTAACGAACTTGTTTAACCTTTTTTCCACAAAGTAATACGCTACCATCCCGCATCATACGAGCTCTCTCTTTTGAATTAGTCTGAGGAGAGAAATGCGGTCGTAAAATCCTTACACTCTTTTGTACATTGGGTTGTCTACTAAAATTATAAACTAGTCCAAGCATACGGCATGTCTGTTTAACACTCCAATTCAATTCAATTCTCTATTTGGCAAAAACCAGCATGAAATGCCTATGGCAAATTCAACATTCACAAATATGGTACATACAAATTCATTTAACGATGTAACTTAATCGAGCTTGTTCATAGAATAGAAAGTTTGAAAGTCAAAATAAATTGTTGTTGAAACAATACCGTTTTTGTAAGTATTGTATGTACAGTTTATATGCAGTAGATCTCAAAAACGATGTCACGCTTCTGGACTAAAATACATGTTAATTAACTGTATACTTACTTAAACGAATTAGAAATTATCTTATTTTCTTCCAACTATCCTTCACTACATAGATCTATCACATACCAGTAAAGATGTAGCGTATTTTGAAGAAATTAATTTTTTCAACTTTAAATTTCCTCACATCATTGAACAAGCACCGTTAACTCGCCAAAAGTCGCAATGATGGAGCGATTTTGATAAGTTGTAGGTCGAAGTTATTCTTGTTATCAAAGCATCTCCAAAGATAAACAGTATTGCCTTTTAGGAAGGTAACTATCATTGAAATAAACTAATATATCAGAGATATATGTATGGATGTGCATTATCAAATTGTATTTGTAAGAGTTGCCTGAATATGCCTAGCATAGGTATGAGACTATAAACCCTACCTTTAACTGGTACCTTTACCTTTTTATAAAAGTCATCAAATGGAAACTCTTGATAATACATGTAGAGCACGTTTGTTTTATTTATATATATATATTTCGCATCAATTGAATAAATTATCAATTATTTTGATTACATTCATCGTAGTCTAGTGGTTGTGACGTCCGTCCCGGAACGGGGAGGTCGAAGGTTCGAGCCACACGGATGGCGTTTGTCATGAAAATGTTTCTCGTGAGATTTGTTCCGTAATAGCCGATTTGTGAGCCGCGAGTTAAACTGTTGGTTACCGACTCATACCCGCTTGGCGCCTGGCATAGTCATAGAAGTTGGGAGGTACTTGGTATAATCAGTGAAAAGTGTCTCATAAGCCAAACCGGCTGGCCCTTTCACTAGGGGTGATACTATTATAAACAAACCTTTACCATACATTATTATTTGATAATCAAATGATTCATGGAGTAATTTTTTTTATTTTAATATGGGTTTTACATCACATCAACATTATTTCAGTTATGTAGCGATGCCCGACTCTTAATGATGGAGGAAGACCCCATACTCAACTGCCCATAAGGGCTGGTCAAGGTGGGAAGAACCATCGGCATTCCGTAAGTCAGTCGGGAGACTGCCTCTCATGAAAGTCCATATCCCTCTCAGGATTTGAACCCACGCGGAGAGGGGCCATGTGATTTCAAGTTCTGTACTCTAACCACTAGGCCACGGAGGCCCTTTCATGTAGTAATTGCGGCCAACTAACTATCAATCGACTAAATAACAAGCCGCCTAGCCATCAGTCATGTACAACAACCATGCAACCACCAGATGAAGCGTCAATGATTGTCGCTGAGACTATTATAAAATCCATCCTGTGACCCTAAGAGAATGTGTTTTAATTATGCAATAGTGTCAACACATTCATCATCACGTCTTTTCAAGTGCATATCAAAATATATAACCGCCACGTTATATAACTATATTCATGTCATGAGAAGATTATCCGTTATACTGCTGGAACCGTCTTCATACTTAATAAATGCAAACAGGTTAGATCCAGGCCATCCGCCAAGTAAATTGGCGGCTGGCCTGTGATCTAACATGTCTGTTAGTCTTAGTATCTTTCCTCAACAAAATGAAGCAAGTATTTAAGGTTTGGGAAAGCAGAGGACACAGAAATCTATTTTAAAAAAAAAACCCATCAGTCTAAGGGTAAGGTATTGAAATTGTTTGTTTTGCATTGCGAGAATAATATTTGCATTTTGTAATTCTTCTCACAAATATTTCATAAACACACGCAACTGTGTATTGTCAACCATGTATGGGACGACTTTGTTGTATACATATACGTCTAAAATAAAGTCCGTTCTGCTTTGTTCCGTTTATTACAATTGAATCTGCACGTTTCACTTCGTGTCAGCAGTACGAAATCTGACCGATTTATTTCATCAGAGTATCGCTGGGAACGAAATGAAAAGTCTTCATCTTTCAGTAATTGATTAAAATCAACTCATCCATGGTGTTTTAGAATAATATGATATAATTGGCTTATTTCACTACGTCCAGAAAATAAAGATATACAATGCAGCAAAGGATCATTATATATGCCACTGGTGTATTTCCAGTATTTTACACAAAACTTTACAGGAATCCAAACCAGTGAAGCACAAACCAACTTAAAAAGGAGCCATCTCAATAATTCTGACCTATATTTGGTCATTCTTCGGCCAAATCAACCCTGAGATGATTTTCTGCGTTTTGGACTTGTCATCTAAGCGCTGAAAGGTATGGAAGTTAATTCCATGTTTTTAAAATGAAACGAAGATTCTAAGCATCTCATGAATAAAGAAAGTAAAACTGGTCCCTTGGTTGATTAAATCCCCATTTTAACACGTTTAAGTTTCAGATCACAATTTGAGAGATAGTCGCTTTAATAAGACTATTATACAGTGTGTGAAGTGAGTTAACAATAATTGTTCGAAGAAAAAAACACGGAAAATAAAAAAAAGGCTGGCATTGTATGTTATGTGTTTTCAATGTTCTGTTCGCAATAACAGACATACATGTATACATTGTATACATTTGTGCTTGAAGGAACCGAATTAAGGTCAAGAGGTTGTATCCTTAACTTTGACTCGGGCCAACATTCGACCCGTTGGAATGTTGGTAAATCATAAATTAGGGTTATCTATTTCTGGCGCCCCTGTAATAATCGAATCCAATAAAAAGATCACAACCCTGACTTGTGCTACCAAGACGAAGCAGATTACGAAAACAGTAAAACGTACAAGGCCACTGCTCAACAGTTAAAAAGTCATCCTCTCTTATTCATGACCACAGTTTTGACTATTCCATATATGCTCATGAAATAACTGTAAAATGCAAATCAAAACTTGCGGCAGTTCAATTAAGGTAGACTCAATTCTTAATAATCTAGCATTCGTAATAAATTAACTACATACTCGTGCGAGATTAGTAGACTACCATAAGTCATTTGAAAATCCTGCGGTTCTGTTTCCAACTGGATGCCGTAGTAGTTTCTACGTAAACAAAAAATCCAATGGTACATTATCATATACTTCCAGTTGCGTAGACAAATTGTCGCTCATAAAAAAGTAGACATATCTTAAAAGCTTTAATGACGGTTGATGTATATAAATACAGGCACGTTTGGGAAGGATGTATGAGTTCATTAGCCGCATTTGCGCCAGCGCCTGATTTGTTCCCACTTTTCAAAAAAGACGTCAATAACGCTTAACACATAAACTGCAGGGTATTTTCTTTTTTAAAAAAAATGTTTGTATCGTCTGCTTTCCAAAAACTTAAATATCTACTTAATGTTGATGAGGAAAGATACTCAGAGTAGCAAACATGTTAGATCACATGCCAGCCGCCAATTTACTTGGCGGCTGGCTGAGATCTAACCTGTTTGCATAAGCATGAAGTCGGTTCCAGCACTATAATGGTTAACCATGATGGGTTTGGCGAGAGAACATGCTGCGCGCTGGGTACATATTGTTTTCATCAATTACGTAATTGTAATACTTTCTAATCAAATGTTCGGCTGCTAATCTTTTTCGATAGGCTTTCTGGCTTGGATACGAAGCTTCATTCACATTTTGTCTTGTTTCATATTACGTTATGTATAATGTTCCATATTCGGAATCCTAATGGGTTTTATCCAGGATAAATGGCTGCGTTCGACGTGGAGATCTATCAAAACTTCGTAATATATCTTGATTCAACCTTGAATATCAAGGAATACCAAGATACGAAATGATCATTTGAATATGAAAGCAGAATAAAATAAAAATGAGCTAACTAATATTGCGTGAGAATCATAATCATATAGAAGGGATGTGTGAATATTTCTTACTAAATACGACAGTTTGAACCTGTACGATGGAATAATGTGAATTAAAACAGCAATATTTTTTTTAAACCGTTCAAAATCAGTGTCATCGTAGCCAATGGCTTTTGTATCGTTCTGGATGTTCATACGTTCATGACGGTAACACATGTATATAATAAACGTTAAATTTGACCGAAATCACAGATTTATTAATTTTATGTGAAAAATTGGCTGTTTTTTTTTATTTCTCTGCTTTAACAGATATTTTACGCAAATTAATGAAAAAGCCATTATTCATGTTGAAACACTATAACCCGATAATAATGCGGCAAAAGAGAAATCATTAATTTTGCTCATTTGGTGTCCTGTCCTTATGCTGGTACAATGTTTCTCTATCCTTCACCAAGACACGGACTGTCTGTAGACCATGAGACATGAAGTCGGGATTGGAAAGATAGGGTTAGGACAGCGTCCATCCTGGAATGGTGTATAAGTAGGTCAGTATCGGGATTGGGAAGGTAGGGTTAGGACAGCGTCCATCCTGGAATGGTGTATAAGTAGGTCAGTATCGGGATTGGAAAGTAGGGTTAGGACAGCGTCCATCCTGGAATGGTGTATAAGTAGGTCAGTATCGGGATTGGAAAGATAGGGTTAGGACAGCGTCCATCCTGGAATGGTGTATAAGTAGGTCAGTAAACCAAACGAGAGATGTTAAACAGAGCCCGGGTTGTAACTAAACATGCCTGCATGCACCAGCGTAAAGTTACACCACTGACCAACCTGTACAATCTACATCGACCAATCAGCAACAGAACTTTACGCATTAAACGACCATGGCCAACAATCTGCTTAATGAAATATGCATACTTCATTTCCAGAAATGACCCATTAACCTAGCATCAACCTGTATGTATCATGATGTTCTACATGTATACGAAATGTGTTTATACAGATAGAAATACCGCGATTTTTCGTGAGAGGTCGGATCATAAGGACGAAAAGCAGCCCTGTTCATTATAAAGGTATGTTTCCCATAATGCCGAGCGGCTGACGGGGCCCATGCGGAACTTAGGTAGCTATCACTGCAATAAAAAAAGAGCATGTGTTTTACGTACACTTACCATCATAAACAAAACTTTGACTTGAAAAAAAGCCAGTGAGAGTCTGAAATACCACTAGAACACCATGTTACCGTTTTACTACAAAAAAGGCAGTTAGAATCTGTAATACCACTAATGTACTATGTTACAGAGTGGTTTCATAGAAGGCAATTTGCTTTATCGCGTACTACAGCTATGTAGTAAGTTTTAAGCCATTTCATTAGATTTTCTCCTTTTTTCGGTAATATTGATTTGACAATTTGATAAAAAGCCTACACATTCCACTTGTTTCCCATCCAAGACACTATGTTTGGTACAAAAGTGGTGAATTTCCAGTTCATATTATATCCATTGTACATGGAACATATGTAAATCATAGAAAAAAGAGCATTTCTAGGAATACCAGCTTGTAAACGATTTCAACAGTTCCGAGTCCGAACCCACAACTAACCGAATACATTTAACGAAAATGTATTGGTTTACGCGAAAATGGTTCTTACATATCTTAAAAGAATCTATATTTTTCCAAAATAATCATCGTGTGATTCTGTGGTAAAAATGCTCCATATACATGATTGCATAACATTATCCAGCCTCCGTAAACATAGTATAGCAAATTGTCCATGGTGAAAAGTTAGTTAAAAGTAGCGCGTGGGAAATGGTTCGCGGAACTTCAGAAATGTAATCGCTTGCATATCTGCAGATGTGTCCAGATGGTCTTCAAAACCCTTTTTAAACTCCACTCGCAGTTAGATATCCATATGTTGCAGAACAATTATACATGCTTTTAAAGAGATTACCAATGTCAAAAGTCAGCGACCATACGAGAAGATATATGATCAATGATAAGGACAATTAACCCCATTTGCCAATGTGAAATATCTTTATTAATCAAACTTCAAGTGCAGATATGGCACAGCGCTGTTTTCTAGATTCAAATGATTAATGGATCATTGCAAACATTATTGTCATTTACAACACCTATCTAAAACACAAACAGAAGTTGTCTCATTGTCATAGATATGTGGGTTAAATAGGATACGAACCATACACCGCTCGACAACAAATTCCTTGTTTGTCATTTTCAAAATCAATGTTTTACTATTGGTCTTTGAAGAACTATTCATTGTACTTTTTGCTAGAAAATGATGGCAAAAACGTAATAATGTATGTTTGAACCGACCTCAATAGAATACGTTTTCGGTTGGTCATGGACAATTACATTTTCTTTTTGTTTGTACGGTGTTTAACGCCATATCGACAATTGTTCAGTTATGAAAGTTTAGAAAGTTTATTTACATAATTCCATAAGGCTTATAAGCCCATTAGGTAAATTGTTGTCACAATTCAGAATTCAGTGAACATAAATGCAAGAATGAAATACATGAAGTTAAATATTGCCAACATGACGATCCACAATAAGAAAAAAATATAGATGTAAATATTTATGCTAGGTATATTCTGTGTCCACCAGTTATAAGCTTGGTCCATTTTTGGTAAGTTGTAGTATTATGTTTCGACGGTGTTTTATTTGTATAATAAGCGAAGGAGCGTCGTCCATTTATTTGTGAAATACGATCAACCATGACCAAACAACACAAGCGACCGACGGCGGATGACATTGCTTATTTCCGTGGTTTATTATTGTTGGTTTAAACAACTCATTACCTTGTGCATGAATTCATAGCTGTACTGTTGGCGAGAACAGGTACATCTTCCTTATTACTTATTTGTTTACTTTCTCGCTGAAACGATTGACACTATGATATGTGTTATCCAATGAAAAATAACTAACTAATAAGGAAGATGTTTGAAAACTCGAAGCGAGAGTGTGGCGGCCATTGTCTCGAACCGCAAAATAAAGCCCCCCCCCCTTTGACCAGCATTACCCGTTTCTATAGAACGTGTGACTCACAAAAGCCTATCAGCGACTTAGCTTGACAAAAACCAGGACATCATTTCCCAGTCTTGACCTTAATTGTAAATTACGAAAGAAGTCACATATGAGATATATTATTGTTGAAAACTGCGTTTAAACCCAATGACGAGCCTTTGTTTACGATCCTACAATATCAATAGTATAACCACGATGGTCAATTATTCAATTTTGATAATGAGTTTCGTCAAAAGAGGTAAAATACATTTTTTCTATTCTCTCACTCGCTAGGCATACCATCCCTCACTGTTGAAACAGTTTTGTATGGGAAAATAGGTTATCAAAATATGGATTGTTTTCTTACATTACCCCAGTAGACATAACGTAAATTAGACGATACCATTACCCTATGACAGCGTTTGCAATTTACAAAAAGAAAATGTTGCAAAAAGGTTTTACGTTGTAAATTAGAAATTTTGTCTCACTGTGTTTCATTTGAAGAAATAAAACTGCTTTTTAAAAGAACAATTCCTTGATGTGATGCAATGTTTTACTAACGAGACTGTTCTTCCTTTAACCCTTAGAATGCTGGCTGTTTCATTTTTTTTAAAACAAGATTTTTGTGTCGCCTGATTTCTAAGACCTTAAATATCTGCTTAATTCTGTGAATAAAAGATACCCTGAGTAGCAAACAGCTAAGATCACAGGCCAGCCGTCAACTTATTTGGCGCCATGCTTGGATCTTACCTGTTTGCATAAGCACGAAGATGTTTCCAGCAATATAAGGGTTAATAACCTTGGATCCCAGCGATTTCTGTACGAAGGGGCTAACATGTGCCCACTCGGGGTCTGGTTCCTTCATTAAAGGTTAACAGCCAAGGCTTATTATGATTGACCCACTTGCTTCATTATATTTATTAACCCCTTACTCCATCGAACAATAGTTTGGCCAAAGAAGACTTTAGAACCATTATTACTAACGGATCTATTGTCCTAAACAATCATTTACTTATTACATTGGTTACTACCTTAAATTTTAAATAAATGTCTCTTTGTGTCTTACTCTTTTTGCTTGATTTCTTCCAATCTGTTTCGTTGCTTAATTCTTTATCAGTCACAGAATTCCGTATGAATTTAGCTGAATAAAGCTGGTTAAATCAGCTAATCCACTGTTTAGTCTGGAAGGAAACACAAGTTCGATTTTGGCATACTTATTTCATAAGTCTTAACAGAATTTTGTAAAATTGCAAAGAAGATGCGAATACTCCCTACAAAAAGCTTTTCCTAGCACTTGTTTTTTCCGAATGTTGCATGAAAAATATTGTGCAATGTAAAAAGTTTCGATTACTATAGTGTCACCCCTAGTTAAAGGGTCAACCAGTTTGGCTTATGCGACATTTTTCACTCATATATCAAGTATCTCCCAACTTCTATCACTGTGCAAGACGTCAAGCGGATATAAGTTTGTAACCATTTATTTAACTAGCGCACGGCCTACGAAACGGGCCTTTCTGAACAAGTCACAAAAGAAACATATTCCGGACAAAAAGCCTTCCGTGGGGCTCGAACTTTCGACCCCCATTCACTAGGCCATAGATACGAGAGCTACTTGAAGTAGAAACTTTGAAATCGTCCTCCATTATTTCGTACGTATGATTGCTCGCAGTGTTTAGGGGGTCGGATTCGATCTCGGACACCTTTACAAGCTTAATGAACGATTAGTCGTACGAAATGCTTCTAGACCATCAAATAGGTTTCAACTTTAAACTTATCTAAGATCCAACCAACGCACAGTATGTCCAAACAAAGCCTTCCTGCTGTGATACAAGCTATTACACCACCGTTCCTATTCCATTTTCGTAATTTCATATGTCACTCCCAGCATGCCCAAATCTTCTATTACGTCATATACTGGGTGTTTTTTACCGGCCCTGGGGGTCCGGAACTAAAGTCTAGTATATCCGGGCTACGCTTTATGCGTCTGGGGATCAAGAAGATTTGAATTATCGTCCTTTCTAATTAAAATCGGAATAACGATTATAGATTTTCAAATTATAATTTATCCTAGCGAAAGTATGTGTATATGTCTCCTTTGGTACTTAACCCTTATAGTGCTTGAACCGACTTCACGCTTATGCAAACAGTTTAGATGACAGGCCAGCCGCCAAATAAATTGGCGGCTGGTCTGTGATCTTACAAGTTTGCTACTCTGAGTATCTTTCTTCATCAAAATTAAGCAGATATTAAAGATTTTGAAAATCAGACGTCTCAAAATTCTATTTTAAAAAGACTACATAGCATTTTAAGGTTAAAGCATGCCTCGTAATTCTAAAGACGAATACTGTTGCCTTGCATGACAATTAGTATATTCATTTTATTTCGGGTTCTGTTGACAGTATTTGAATCATGTTACAATGCATGACAATGATCGCCGGAGGAAGACCACAAATCTAGTTATTCATAAGAGATGTACCGAGATGGTTAAAATAGTCGTCATTTAGTCGGTCAGGAGGGTCCTTTTCTTGTTAAATCAAATCTGCCGATTCCGGGATTTAAACCCACGAGAAGGGAAACAATTTTTCTGTGTTCGAATTAAGTTCTCTCGACACTTTGCCATTTGGGCACGTACAGGCAGGTGAACATGTTTATCTTTAATGTTTCCTCAATTTATTTTCTATTTTTCTTTATCTCATATATCTAACAATAGCCACGCAGAAGGTAGATGTCGCAACGTATCATCAATATTGTGTAGAAACCTTAAAGAACAATAATAAAAACAAACATAATTTCTCTAACCCATACAGGTCGAAAACATTAACCAAATCTCGTCGGTCATTACATACAGGTATTACAAGAGAAAAAAAACTCAGTGAGAGAAAAGGACGAAACTGATCAAAATCTGGGCGATTTCCCTTTTCTTCCAATGTAGTCTTCCTTAACACTTAGCCATTAGGGTCCTGACGAGCCGACATACATTTTAATAAAGCTCAACAGCTCTCCGTTCGAAAAGTCTCACATGACAAAGATGTCAAATAAACAACCCAGGTGAATTAGTGGCATAGCGTAGGCGGCGAGTAACACTTCGTAAATTGGCGAAAAGGAGATTTTACAAACAAAACTCGCGAAACGATGTTATTCTTCAATACTTGTAACACAGTCGTTATCTCTTGTAAACGTAGGTGAAGAAATTGAAGAGGCTTTACAAGAAAACCAGGTTATGCGTACTCGATAGTTGTATCAGTAAAGATCCACCTTGTTGTTAGCCGAGAGATACTGCTTATCTACATACAATACAATTACGACATTTGACCAGTGTGTTGCGGATTACTCTGGAAAACATAGTGGGAGAGGGAGGAATTGCTCTAAACAATGTTTTCTGTTCTGTCAGAAGATTATTTTTCAATTTTCATCACATTTTGAAATGTCGTTTTCAAACTTTTATGGATTTGGGACAGTCGAAAATTTGACTATTGGTAAAGGGTTAACCTAGACCATCACGAGGAACCTAATAATCGGTCTGGTAAAAAAAACCCTAAACATATTGGTAATGAGCAAAAGCTGTTTTTTTTAAATAATTGAAATAATGTATATGATGGGCTATTCCTTCTTTTCATTAGTTATCGAATCGTACTTGTATGTTAGATTACGTACATATAAAGTATATATAATATTTATAAAGTATGTATACAATATATAAAGGGAAAGACTAAAAGTATAAAGCCGAATCTCGATTATTCGAAACTGTTTTGATCATTGGTACTTTTTTTTCGAATAAAGAATGTTTTTTGTCCTTATGAATGCAGAATTCACAAAACCTCAACTCTCCTATTACCTCAATAAAGATCAGTTTGTTTCAATTTCACACACCGAACCTCATTTCCTTTCACCTTTCGAAATGACAAAAAATAAATTTATTTTATCCTGGAGGGGTTTCAAACACGATTGTTTGTGTCTATTGTCCTTAACATGCAGAATTCACAAAACCTAAACTCAGACCTGTCAGTTTCAATACCTCACACCGATCATTGCACCTTTCGAAAAGACAAAAAAAAAAGCCATTTTATCCTAGAGAGGTCTCAAACACGATTGTTTGTGTCTATCAATGTGAATGTTTGGGTCGGACGCGTTTTTCGAGAGCACCCTCCGATACATCTAAAACGCGAACAGACGTGTGTTTACGCATTAACCAGTGCTATACGTCACGTGCTCGCTTGGGAACCGGTGATTTCAAACAAAGCCGGGGGCCAGGATCGCGGCACTCAGACCCACTTGGACGCGTTTTTGTCTCGTGATGTCTGTTTTGTTTGATTTGGCATTTAACTCCGCACAACAGACCGTGTTTGTGTTTTAAAAACGCGTGATGCATTAGGTAAACAAATGAGCGTTTGACTGGGTGGCCTGCTATTGTGAACTGTTTTTATGATGCTTTCATGCTAAATTAAAGGTGTTACTTTGGTGCTACTTATTAAAGGCACATGCAAGAACTATGTTATTTGGTTAACGTTTGGTCAGATTCAAATAGTTATCACAAAAAGAAATTAACCGACCAATCAGAATTTGTCATTGGAAGAGTGTAAACAAAAATACACTATATTTCAGGCACAAACTAACTTATTTCAAAGGAGTTTATTAAATAAAGTCTCACAGCATTAACAAATTCATTTTCAAGACTTTAATGAACATATTAAAAGAACTCCATATATTTTTTCAGTAACTCATTTGTATTCATATCCTTTCGTGTGCCTTAAACGCAAACAATATATGATAAACATAGACAGTTGTAGACTGTTTCCCAAACCTTAAATATCCGCTTAATTTTGATGAGGAAAGATACTCAGAGTAGCAACCAGGTTAGATCACAGACCAACTGCCAATTAACTTAGCGGCTGGCCTGGATCTAATCTGTTTCAATAAGCATGAAGACGGTTCCAGCACTATACGGGTTAGATTTAGACCCGTCAAAAAAAAAAAATTCGTTGATTAGTATTATCATTCTGGAAGTGGATTACAAATTAAGATGCCATTAACTGCACCAGCTTGGACGTAGATATATATATTGTACAAAGGCCCAAAGCCCACACGTACAGACAACTCTCATTTCAAATTTCAAAAACAAGTCAGAAGCAAGGTAATGGAACAGACTTCTAAGTCTTTGATTGCTAAGAAAGTTGCAACTATACTGTCTGTTATATTCGCAAGAGGAAAGTGACATTGATTGAGCCATCAGATAACAATGATACAAATGCATATGCATGTATACATAAGTTGTACTAGCATGACGTATGCTGGACCGTTATTCGCATGTCCCGACAACGAGCCATCTTGCGGCATATAGACCTTGGTTCCGGGACACTTAACGGGTATTACGGACAATAAAGGGGCGAACCATCCACTCACTTTTAACTCGTCATTAATCAGGGAGTTGTCACCCACTAATCAACAGGGCCACAGACAGGGTGTCATCTATAACGTAACGGGGAAGCCCGAGAGTTAACAGAGTTTCTCCATTACGACGGGGATTCCAATCAAACCTTCGGTAATGTTTAAAGGCCCATTAAAGGAGATTAATGCTATATCAAACTATATTATTTGGTAAACTTTTGGACTGATTCGAATAGTTATCACTAGAAAACACCATCAGCACAACTTAAATGTGAAAGTAAACCAGAAATAACACAGGTTAGCAAGTTTTATAATTCAGATTTCCTGATTCCTCAACTCTGACCATGACAGTTGATACACACATTTTTTAACCGACCAATCAAAATTCGTTATTTTGAATATGTAAACAAACAGGTTGTTGATAAACATGATTGAATTGGAGACAACTATATTTCAAGCATAAAATAACTTATTTTAAATGAGTCTTATTAGTAGGGTCTCAATGCATTCATAAACTAGTTCTCATGACTTTCATGAATATAATAAAAGAACTCCATATATTCTTTCAGTAATTTATTTGTACTCCTCTCCTTTGATGTGCCTTTAAGTTTTTTCATCAGATCTTACCTAGAAATCGGTTCATTTCCACCGAGTTCGGTCCAGAACTGGCATTTTCATGATCGTTTTGTGGCATACGTTTATTAAACATGGCAATTGCACATTGATGCTATAAGTCTACATGTTGAAAATGTAAGTGTTTGATATTTGATCAGTTTAGGTGGTTCAGAGATAAGAAACTCAAATTAATTTCAATTATTTTAAATGTTAACTCAACAAAAGCGAATATTCGAATAGTAATTCACTATTCGAATATTCGGACCCAAAACCGAACATTCGAACACCCGATTTTGCGTTCCCATCTCTGGTTTAAAGACCTGCTGGAATTTTCCGACTAGTTCCGATTTCACATTTTGCGGAATTTTCCGAAGTACTCCGACTGGTTCCGTAAATAAGAACAAAGCGACGGGAAATCATGATACAGGAGTGCTATATTACGATGACAAAACGTAGTTTTTACCGTTTCAAGAGTGCAATAAGCACACTCTCAAACCTTTTATCATGGAATGTCATTAAATTGCAAAGTGATATCCTAATCTCACCATGACTCTTTCGAATAAGACCTGAATTAGTTATTCCAAAGATCCTTTACAGATCTAATGATGCCATATTTGTTTGGCCATGAATAAAAGTTGTGTGACTAAGGTCACCTAAGAACAAACCCGGAAAGAATGATAATCGACGCTTTCTGTATTATTGGAACGTATTTGAAAATATTCGGCTTACAAGCGCTGGCATATCTCTGAAAATTCTTTTATGTTTATTCTATAATACATTTCGTCAATAAATGATAGATCATTTCGCCCAGATGTGTTAACCCTTTACCAAACGCCAATTTTTGTACAATTCCATATTGAAAGAGTTTGCAGACGATAATTCAAAATGTGATGAAATTGAAAAACAGTCTTCTGATAATACAGAAAGCAATCTTGTAAAATGAGAAATTGCTCGTTAAGAGCAATTTCTCCTTTTCCCTCAATGCTTTCCAGAATCGTCTGCAACAAACTGGTCAAATGTCGTTATTGTTTGGTAATGGGTTAAATCACGTCCGTCGCAAAACGAGGTCTTCATGGCGGAAATAAAAAAAACAAAATGGACGGAGAATCAACTTTGGACTATCACGATCGTGATAATGCTATTATTCGCTCTCTTGTAAAAAACGGGTATTCTAAAGATGTTCCTGATGACCTGCCTTCACAGCTCATTTCTACCATCTCAAGAACGACAAGTAAACATCACGCAATCGCTTTCCTTACGACCTTCTTAGAGAACTTTCGTAACCACCCTTGAAAACTTGATTACATACGTATTTCTTAACTAATGCAACCACTAACTTCCTCATCTTCCAATGGCAGCTTCAAGGTTTTTTTCATTTATTGTTAAAAAGCCGTTCGAAACAAAAGTCGAAAGGAATTCGCTTATTCATTCATTCATTCATCAACTAATTCATACATTTGTTCATACATTTGTTCATACATTTGTTCATACATTTGTTCATCCGTTCGTTCGTTCGTTCGTTCGTTCGTTCGTTCGTTCGTTCGTTCGTTCGTTCGTTCGTTCGTTCGTTCGTTCGTTCGTTCGTTTCGTTCGTTCGTTCGTTCGTTCGTTCGTTCGTTCGTTCGTTCGTTCGTTCGTTCGTTCGTTCGTTCGTTCGTTCGTTCGTTCGTTCGTTTCGTTCGTTCGTTCGTTCGTTCGTTCGTTCGTTCGTTCGTTCGTTCGTTCGTTCGTTCGTTCGTTCGTTCGTTCGTTCGTTCGTTCGTTCGTTCGTTCGTTCGTTCGTTCGTTCGTTCGTTCGTTCGTTCGTTCGTTCGTTCGTTCGTTCGTTCGTTCGTTCGTTCGTTCGTTCGTTCGTTCGTTCGTTCGTTCGTTCGTTCGTTCGTTCGCTCGCTCGCCCGCCCGCCCGCCCCCTCGCTCGCTCGCTCGCTCGTTCATTCATTCATTCATTCATTCATTCATTCATTCATTCATTCATTCATTCATTCATTCATTCATTCATTCATTCATTCATTCATTCATTCATTCATTCATTCATTCATTCATTCATTCATTCATTCATTCATTCATTCATTCATTCATTCATTCATTCATTCATTCATTCATTCATTCATTCATTCATTCATTCATTCATTCATCCATTCATTCATTCATTCATTCATTCATTAATTCATTCATTCATTCATTCATTCATTCATTCATTCATTCATTCATTCATTCATTCATTCATTTATTCATTCATTCATTCATTTATTTATTTCTTCAATCGTTCATTCATTTATTCCTTTATTTGTTCGTTCAATAAAACATCCATTTATTCATTCATTCTTTGGTTAGTTGGTTGTATTGTTCATTTATTCAAATAGTTGTTCGTTTGACCATTCATTCATTCATTCTCTTCAAGCATGAAAAAAGGGGTTTGTCAATCCATGACTTCAATTTTTTTTCAATTCTGATATACTGGTTATATAAATTATGAAAAACAAGCAGCATTCTGCAATATCGAATAATTCAATGATATTCCGCAATGAAAATGATTTGTATGTAATATATTTCGTTTCTAGAGGCTTTTTTTAAGCCCCATCCGATTTGGCGCTCGAATGAGTAGAAAGCCAATGACCAGCAACGATTGTGCTGAGATTCAAGAAAGTACTTAGGATTAAGGGTGGCTTTCTATTTCGAGATTTCTTAATTGCGTTACTATAATTAGAAAATCTATTTAGATGTGAGTGTCAAACGCGTAATTCTTCAAGTATCTGCTTTACAGAAGTTTGAGAGTTTTTACTCTTTTCGACGGGCTTATCGGTAATGCATTTAAATACCTGAATAACCCTTTAATCCTTTCACAAACAACAAATTTTCGCCTTATCCAAATTGAAAGAGTTTGCAGACGACATTTCAAAATGTGGTGAAATTGGAAAATAATCTTCTGATAGGACAGAAAACATTGTGGGAAAAGGAAAAATTGCTCGTTAAGATCAATTTCTCCTTTTCCCACAATGTTTTCTAAAGTCGTCTGTAACAAAGTGGTCAAATGTCGTTATTGTTTGGGAAAGGGTTAAAAGTTTGTATCGACATAACGTTAGACATTTGTCAGACGAAAGAAAGAAATGTGAGGACTGACAATCGATTGATAAAGTATGAACAATAAGGAATACAAAATTACTGCAATTCTTGTAGTATTATTCTGGCAAGACATGGAACATTAATCCGAGAATTAGGAAGTTTTTTGTACAGTTTTAAAGAAATACTTTTCAATTTCAAAATTGCCTCATATCTGTGAACAAGCATCTTTAAAGCTTTTGGACAAACTGGGCAATAGGTACAGTTCATTTTGACACCATTGTAAAGCATACAATCTTTAATATTTTCGCGTAATCAATAGCTAACAAACGAATATCTGATTATCAAAATGTTATCGAGTCCAATAATTCAATTGAAATGCACATGTGTTAGTGGATGATGTCCATCTTGTTGAATAAACAAACAAAAGCCTTTGGGGAAGGAGAAAAGAAAATGCAACTCTTATTCACCGAAAACAACGTCTAAGTTCATCCCAAGCAAGCACATACAATTTTGCTATTATTTAGTTGAGGTTTTCACTCTAACAGCATTCGTAGAAAATTGAACGTTCATTATCTAAAACACGTCAATAACAGTTCAGAACTAGTAAGATTTGCTAAAAACGAAAAGTGATTTCTAAACTTCGAGGTGTTCTCACAGTTTCTCTATTGCAGACAGGTGAAAACTTGGACGTCTCAGAGAATGCGTTTATCTATTTAAACATCGCGTTTTAAACGTAAATAACATTGGTTAGCCGTCATAACAATAACATTATAACATACCTTTAAGCAGCAGCCATCATCCCGGATTGGCCCGTACTTTCGGAATAAACAATTTAATGGAGAACTATATTAATTAACTCGAATATCGATTTAGGATAAATAAATATTGAAAAGAATCAGGTAAACGCGACATTGTTGTTTTTGGCAAGTGAATGCTACGTGGTAAACCGTCGAAGAATTTGGATGTGTAGTGTTAAAACGGTAGTTCATACAATTAATTTGCGATTCCGTGTGAAGTCATGTCGGTACAAACACGAGTGTAAACCATGGGCGTAGCTTGCTGAAGGCCGTGTAGTCCTTTTTTCCGAAAGTCCAAAGAATTAAAGTCTAAAACCTTATGCTGATTAAACTAGTGTTTTTTCTTGGTCTAGATTTACTCCAAATTGCATAAATTTCCGACGTTCTGTGTTAAAAAAATCGAGGGGAAGACCCATAGACCACCCCGAAAATTGTACCTATACTCACATATGTCATAAGATACGCCCCTGTAAACTACTCAAAGTTAATCAACTGAAAAGCATCCAATTTATTTGTTTCCTGTGTTAACGTCGCTTTCAACGTGTTTTCGGTATATTTCAGAGAACATTCACATGTCCTTGGTCTGGACTACTTTAACCATATCTAACCCGAAACTAGCTCCCAAGTCTTCATACTACATGTATTATTCATATTTGCGGACATTTTACATCTGTGCAATATGTAGGATTTAACAACAAAATTTGAAGGGCAAAACGTTTATTTTAGGAGCAAAACATTCTTTTGTTTTCATAAGTTATCAAAGGCTTAGAAGCAGACGCGAAAAAAAGGATGTATGATTGAGTACGGGGTTTAGATAAACTATTGTGCGAAACTTTGTATTACGCAGTAAGGTATTAGGAGAAACGCTACCTTGCGAACCGCTGATGGACAAGTACTCATTTAGTTTTGTAATCGTCCAAACCTAAAACCTGTCAGAATTGCAAACATATAATCAATACGAGAAGCATTTAGAAGGAAGACAGTACGCTTAAACTGAATCATTGCACATCGATTGTGAAACATATTTTTAATGTTTATTCATCTCTCGGTTCTGCTTCCTTGATATATGTCGAAGCTCTAACAAAATTCATTTAACCGATAATCTTGATCTTCGATTTTCTGACTTATCGAAAGTGTACGGATACACTTACAAAGATGATGAATAACATATTCAGAAAAACTTGACATCTGTAACGTAAAAGTATAGTTCCTTCATTTCAGTCAAAAAAGTTTTTTTAGTTTGTTTACTCGATGTGGGTAAAACGTGTCTATATCAAGCAGCAACGAATAACAAGTGTGAAAGTTGTCGATACAAACAATAAAAGTCGAATTTTCCTATGTAAAAACTTATATATCACCAATTTGAAAAGGTTCATTTTCTTCCCAAATGTGTATGTTAATACTAGTTCCCCCGATCCCTAAGTGGCATTTATTTCTTATTCACAAAGCCTCCCCTACTTTGAATATAAAGGAGATACATGAACAACATTTAGGTTTAGGACTGAGCTGCATGTTGAAAAGTATCTTAATGTGCATTTAAATGAACCAACTCATATATGTGGGTACAATCCTTACATGAATACCAAATAAAATCGAAAAGAATTAAAATATCGAAGAAATATAATATTGTATCGTTACTCGTCTGGGTACCGTTGTAATAGACAATTAATGCTAAAAATTTGCGTAGGTTCTAAACATCATTCCCTCTCATTTTCAATAGTTTGCCAAGCAACATTTCAAAGTAACATATCAGTGGAATTGTCTCTCAGAGACGCTTCCAATGAGGTGTCACATTACAATAGTGTACTCTCATTTAAAATATTATCCTTTTTGATCCGTCTTGACTTACGCAAATATTTTTCCTATGTCGTTTAAGAAAACGGTACCCTTGTCAATAGAAAGTGGTATTTGCCTTTTGACTTTTCTCTAAAATATTTGAAGGCGGGTATATATTAAATTCGTATTGAAAGCGTCACATTACTATTTATTGTATAATATACTCCCATTCTTCTTTCGACCCGTGTATATTTTGTATCATCCTTGACTTATTACACAAGACTTTGAAGTGAAAGCCGACTCTTCGAACAATTTCGCCAATGAAAAATGTGATAAGTAACACATTCTCTTGTCATTAGACTTATTCATCAGTTTGCAGGATTACATTTCTCAGGACATTCATCTTTGTTATTTTGATATTTGATATTGATGTCATCAACAGCAAGCTATTTAGAATAAGCAAAAGGATGACCTGGTTCAAATCACAAAATATCGATAGTGCTATTTATTGCATAGCAAGTGTTTACAAGTTTTGATATTAGCTTATATCTAACCAAGGGTAAAACAAATATTTATTTGTCCACAAAATGTGAAAATATTTTCGTTCGATCACCGCTGCAGACGGTTTGCGTTTAGAACAGTCCAAAAACCATTCTAACCCATTACCAAACAATAACGACATTTGACCAGTTTGTTGCAGACGACTCTGTAAAACATTGTGGGAAGAGAAAAAATTGCTCCAACCAAGCAATTTCTCCTTTTCCAACAATGTTTTCTGCCCTATGAGAAGATTATTTTTCTATTTCATCACATTTTGAAATGTCGTCTGCAAACCCTTACAATTTGGGACAGTCGAACATTTGGCGTTTGGTAACTGGTTAATCGGAAAGGTCCTTTTTATTCAATCTAAACATCCCATACATTCGCATACACTTGCTATGTCGCTCTTGCAAAAATATGATTTAAAAAGCACTTTGACATATTCACGGAGAATCATCATGATTTTTATCGAAATCATTAACCATTATAGTGCTGGGACCGATTTCATGATTATGCAAACAGGTTAGAACAAGGCCTGCCGCCAAGTAAATTGGCGGCTGGCCTGTGATCTTACCTATTTGCTGCTCTGAGTATCTTTCCTCTACAAAATTAAGCAGATATATTAAGGTTTTGGAAAGCAGACGAAGTAATACTATATTTTTAGAAAATTACCCAGCATTCTTAGGGTTAAGAAATGTGGGTATTCCCACTGTTACAGCAGGCAACACTGATTACGGTTATAGCGAAAAGCAATAAAATCAAGTTTGTCTAATTGATTACAAAAGTGATTTGAAAATGGTGACATGACTACTAAAGCTTCTTTTTCTTTATCAATAAGTGTTTTGGATACGCCTGTCGCAGACAAGTTTATAGTTTAAAGAGTTAAACAGTTATTTGATTAGTTTAATCATATTTTTATTCAACTAACTGAAGAATAAGGGTTGGACCACAAGTTCTTCAACTTAGATTCGGTCTCTCCCGATACAAAATGATTATTACAACCAAATAACTTTTGCGGACAAGTTTTCATGTTTGCATAGAAAGAATAACTGTAGTACAAATAAGTAATTGCGAGAAACATTGAAAGAGGCCTACACCATTGCGACATGACTTAAAAATGGTGAAAGCGTTGTAAAACCTAGGACAGTATAGCTCAACTAGGGCTGGAAGAAAATGAATCCACCAACAATTTTCACCAACATTTTCAATTAGATCTGCAGTAGAGTACGTATTTTACGAGGAACTAACTAAATGAATTAAGATAAGATTCTGATCCTAGTTAGCATACCTGAAGTGTTTGATAACCCGACGGCTATTTTTGGTGCTTTTAGAATACTTGTTTGGGAAAAAAGATGAAGCGAACTAATAGGGGGACGGGATCGCATTGGTACGTATGGCCCGATGTTTGCCTTGCATGCATTATCAAAATTAAGGCTCTTCCGACAACTTATTGTGTATAGTCATTAGAAACGTCTCCTCGCGATCACAACAAAACCATATCTCTTAAAAGGAATTTTAGCGATGTATCAACAATAATTCAGTATTATAACATATTTCGTGGGATTAACCAGGTCAAGGCCCAGACATACCCACGAGTAAGAATCACCATAGCAACGGATTTTGATTTTTATGTGACGAAGTCTTCAAGCCGTTTTACACACTCATGATTTGTGGTATCATGCATAACTTTAGGTAAAACAAACAATATCTTGGTAACGTTTTCGATACTCTTCCCAAATGTGAAGGTAGATCTCGAGCATATCAATCCGTAAGAATCTATGTGAGTTTCTAACTTTTAATCCGTTTTTTAACTATTTGCTCAACAATTACTGAAGTTACTCTATACTTATATAAAATATATCACTTATATAAGACTGTGAATAAAAATTAAGGCAACTCTTTTACCAAGATGTTCATTCCTGTGTGCTCCGACGTTCAACGGAGGAATCTACCAGAACAACAACAACAACAACATGGTAAATCTGTTAAAGGCAATCGGCATAACGTTTTTTTACTTGTGGAATGATCCAGACGTAGATATTTCATTCTACTGTTACACAGTTACAGCTTGGATCATCCGAGTTAGTTGGTTATCGGAATACTAAATCTCATCAAAATCAAACCATACCGAAATTGGTAATCGAACTAACGCGGATAGGGCTTTTACGATTTCAAGTTGAGTGTTGTAACCACTTTCCCGAGCTCTGTGTATACTTGTAGACTAAAGGGATAATTTTATGCTTTAGGTCTTGGCTGTCTACCCGTCTTGTCCGCCAGATTGGATTTCGTGTTAATAGACTAGAACGTGCGGAGTGAAATTTCAACTCGTGGAAAATAATTGGTAAAAACGCCCCTTTTCTGTTACAAAATGTCTGCAGCAGACGATTTAAGAAGAGTTCGTTGCAATGAAATAGTAGAAAAACGAGTACTGCGTGACGTTACATAAGTTGAACATGAACGACATACATTTGGTTTCTTTATTAATATTGAATTAAAGAAAGCTACATATTTGATAGTCTATCGATATAAGGGTAGAGACCTATTACCCAAAACGAAACAACTTCCAAAGTTTAATAGCAGACAATCCCACCACTTTACTATATCATTGTTACAACAACATTTCATTGGAATATTCATTTCGCTATTTTGTCATAGATATTAGATATAGACATAAAGATGTGTATGCAGTCATTTCAAGGTTTTCAATTATCTTTTCAAGAATGGCCAAACTCAATGCTCGTGAAAGAGGCGATACTGAAAACAACTGTGGAGTTTGAACATATGTCCCTTTGTCTCAATCGCATGAAAACAACTATCGATTGTACCGGATTCGATCCCCGTTAGGCGAGGTTAAACTTGCCGGGACTAGCTTTTTAAACGACACGAGTACTGGTATAGTACCCAGGAAGCAGTCATCAAAACTGAATTTATTAAGCTTCAATCTTTCGTCACAATCGATGTAAAATAAATAAGCTTGGACTAAAACGAATGCCTAGTAAATTGTTTGCTTTGGTTTAATATCGCGTCAACACTTTCTAGGTTACATTGAGATGCCTGGTCCTTTTTTGGTGGAGGAAGGCCTCAAGCTTTACCACCCAACAAGAGCTAGGCAGCATGCAAGAAAGAACCATCGGCATTCAACAGGGATGCTTCCTCTCCAGGAAATTCCCAGTTAAGACGCTTTTCAGAGGTTTAACAACTTAAGATTTTCCCAAAGGCATAACCTTGAGCTCTCGCTTATATTGCTGTATAAAAGCATGGGTATTTCATCAGGTGATGCTTTGGATATGACATATAAACTGAATATCTTCTGCAGAAAGGTCTAAATACGAACAGGCTATATTGTTTCACTATAAAATGAGAGATTCAACTCTGCTCATCAAAATAGGGCTAAAATACATTCTTTATAAGGGAAGAAGATGGTTTCTTATTCAAATAGTGTGTCTTATTCAAATCTTCATTTTCTTATGAAAAAAGTATCCTTTTCTAGTATACGCACATCAAATAGAACGCAAATAGACATATAGCAATACATTTTGTTAAAGTTATCGAGTAAAGAATAAACGTATGAACGAAAAAAAAAAACATAAATGAAATTACCGTTGTGAAAGAGGGACTGTGGTGTACTCTTCATGACAAAATATTTCTGTTTGAAAACAAAATTAGATATTCGCCCCGTGTAATCACGAAAAGCAACATAAAACAATGAACGACACTTCCTTACTCTGGATCAAAGTCACATTTTATAATCGATAAATAAATTGATAATTACATCCGAGTAAAATAGTTCAAATGCAAGATTACATGAAAATGTTTAAAAAGATAAACAAAATAACCATACCTTCATATATATGATAAGACGATTGCATAAGTAGAGAAAGATACACAAGTTTAAAAGTAAAATTAATTAACAATGAGTAAATTGAATAAATATTCAATTAATAAATGTACAAAGAAATGCTGGGATTTGAATTATGGATAGCGAATATTTTTTATAGATACATGTATTACAAACTATTTGATTACACATAAGGAGCATTCATAAGGGATGTTTATCGTAAAAAAGACGCATGGCTACACAAGAAGAACTCATCAAGAAGAACTCTTTCAATCAGTATTGATTCTAGAGAATAAGTTTCATAAGCGTTAGAACGCATATATGTATTAATAAAAGTGCTAGAACAAATGTAAAATATCCGTCCTGATCAAAATGCGTCTCGACTTTTACAAAGATAGACGTCACGTGATGAAATATACGTGTATATCAAAACTCACCTGTCATCCGTGCGATTTTCAATTATCCATGTCATCCTGTCACATTCAATTGTCAATCTTCCGTGGGTATTGAATGTAAACCATTTATTTCCAACAAACTATCCTTTGTAATTCACCGTAAAAATCAAACGTCAAAGGAACTTTGTTTTAATCACAGTCAGTCTTATTCAACCTTTTCGTTGTTTGTACACAAAGTCATAGGCAAGACATACGATACAAATTTAGAATCTAAATGTTCGAAAAATAAGTCATTGTCAACATTTTAAAGTTCCACCTTATTGTTTCTAAATGAGCATACACATGAATAAATTCATTATGAAAAAACAAATATTCACCATTGTTTTATACCTCATTACAGACAAGCAAAGGCGGATTTAAATAAATTCCAAGAAAACAAATACGTCGTAAAGAGTTCCAATATATGGTTAGAATTAAAAGTTATAACAAAGAACCTGTAGCGATGGTACGAAATGAAAGTCTAATTTGAATCAACAAACGTCTGTCATGCGCCGTGAAGAATTAAAGAAGGCAAACAATCCGGTATGTAACAATGACATTGCATATACCGAAATATTAAATAATCGTTTAAATCATAATTAACAGGGAGTAAACATCGCGTACTCTACGTTTATAGGCATTCGACATACCTCAGTACAGGTGGTGTTCATAAGTACCGTGTCGTCGCGAAAAGTCGATGAATGGATTTGAATTGGGATTGATTTGCTTTTTAATTCAAATCCGTTTTCAGCAGTACTTCAGTAAGTTAGTTAAGTAAGTTTAAACTTATTTGATTTATATCGATTGTGAAACAAGTTCTTGCAACTTAGATAAATCACTCTCGATTCTGCTTCTTGGATACATAACCAGTACTCGCGCCGAATGTGAATAAATGAAAGGTTGCAATGCAGTTCCCGCTTTTCACAGGTTTCGAACCCACGACCCTCGTGTCCAGAGACCGACGCTCTACCCTGAACCACTGTCTTCACAACTGTAGTTTAACGTCATTCAGGAAATTTAATTAACCTACTCATGCACCGAGTATTACCTTACCAAGACGACATGATCATTTTTGGACTAAGGGTGCGTCAGCACCTTAGTCCATTGAATTTACATACCACTTTTTGAGGGACGATACTTTATCGATACACAAACAGCGGTCTGACCCCAATTACTCATTAAACATCCGCCTTCACTGTGCGGTATACCTTATTGCTCTTTTTGCTCTTTATTATTATAACTGTTGCCTCATGGGAAATCGTAAAATGTCCAGATGTTCGAAAAATGGACTATCGTTCAATCTCTGTTCACAGAAATAATAATTAAAGTAATGGTGGTAAAAGGAGCAGCTGTTTTCCTTGAGATGTTGTCCAAAGAAATTTTCAAATGTATCCTCAATCATCTTGCTTTAAACACACTTTAGTCCTTCATCGCTATCGGCGCTTTGATTTTTAGAATGCACAATTCTTTCTTACGAGTACGATCTTGACCATAGAAAAATCGCGTCGCATTGACTTCATTAATCGCTAGAAGTAAAATTTGCCCGGTCGGGGTCTCGAGTCCGTCAGTATTGCTCTAACCTTAAGACTACTGGGTAATTTTCTAAAAATACATTTCTGTGTGGTCTGCTTTCAAATACCTTGAATATCTGCTTAATTTCGATGAAGAAATATGCCCAGAGTAGCGAACATGTTAGATCACAGGCCAGCCGCCAATTCACATGGCGGCTGGCATGTAATCTTACCTGTTTGCATAAGCATGAAGTCGGTTCCAGCATTATAAAGGTTAAAAGACGGACTCACTACTAACAGACCTATCAAAGTTTAAGATAAAGCTAAATATCCTTCGGGTATAAAGTTGGAGTCAATAGAACGTTTAAGTTGACCACCTTGGACAATCCGTCACTTACTAGACACGGACGGAGTTCGCGTCCTTCTTGGAGGAGAGTGGTCAAGGAAATTAAGAAGGAATAGAGCTTCGCGAAACGTGGGTCATGGGTTCGAGTGAAGTAAGTACATATAGCGGGGTCAACCCTGTGACTTTTTATTAATACGCTTTCGGCGCGAGTACTGGTTACGGGCCAGGACAGATGCAGTTAATGTAAAACACTTAATACCTTAGATTTCATAAGAAATGGCCACGTTTATTCGCCAGTCTTAACTCATCGGACTTATCCAATAAAACATCTCTGAAGAAATATAAAGATCAAAGCGCTGATAGCGATGAAGGACTATGTTGCGTTTAAAGCAAGATGATTGGGGATACATTTGAAAATTTCTTTGGGCAACATCTCGAGGAAAACAGCTGCTCCTTTTACCACCATTACTATAATTATTATTTCTGTGAACAGAGACTGAACGATAGTCCATTTTTCGAACATCTTGACATTTTACGATTACCATGAGGCAACAGTTATAATCATATAGAGCAAAACAAAGCGAGTAAATCCGGACTACATTCCTAGTTCCAAGAAGTTATTAGCCCTCACAGCGAAGGCGGATGTTTAATGAGTAATTGGGGTCAGACCGCTGTTTGTGCATCGATAAAGTACCGTCCCTCAAAAAGTGGTATGCAAATTCAATGGACTAAGGATACCATTGCTGACGCACCCTTAGTCCAAAAACCGCCATATTGTTTCTTGTGAAACTTACGTACGGGGTGTATTTCTCAGATCACGGAAAAACCCGAGTAGTTACAATTGGTTAATTCGCATCTGCTTATATCATGTGTCCAGGAAGCAGAATCGTGGGTGGTTGAACAAAGTTGTAAGTACTTGTTTCAATATAAATAAGTTTAACCAAGAGACCAATGATAGACGTAATTACCGATCAAGTGTATGTTGCTAGGTTTGAAATATACACCAAAATGGCTAGAACATACTGGGGTGTGAAGAACGTCCACTTAGTAAGGTTGTTAACTGGAGAGGCAATTGAAACTTCTCTTACCGAGAAAAAAGTTGCTATTGACGGCGGTTTCTTACGCCATCTTACACGGTTACGCAGGAATATGTTTCTGTGCGTTGGTCATGTCAATTTCGTGTTTCATAATACTTGTATGTTAAACCAAATTCAGACTTTCATCACAACTTCTTATAATAGAAACATGCAGATATGGGAATGATCGAATTGAAAGAAACCAGAGTGTGTGCTTATTCTGTAACTTGAAAGTAATCGGAGACGAGTTCCATTTTCTATTAGTTTGTCCACTCTATTCTAATTAATGGGTTTTGAGCTTTAAACGGTCCCTTTAAACTCGTAAAAATATGTTTAAATTTATTTGTATTGTAAAGTCAAATAACAAAAAAAAAGTTAATTAATCTTGCCAAATTCATTTGTGAAGCTCTCAAACTACTGGCAAAGTATTTCTATATTTTGTCAACCACTCCTTTCCCATATAACCCCATAAAGCGCCAATAAAATATAACACTGGTGTTCTAATAATTTTTTTCAACGGTACTTTTGTTTCACCCTGTACCAAAAGTTCCCCTCGGTCCAAAGTCTTATATAATTTAGCCATTATACCATGGTACGTTATAAACCAGTAACAGTTTCTCTGCGTGATTGGTATTTATCAATTCTATGAAGTGAGAAAAGTGAAACGTAAGTTTGTACTGATAGCGGTCACCCAACACATTGGCTGTTACTGTATGTTTACCCCACCCATCCCTCCGCTCTAGTTTCTCGATATTCTCTGAATCAATGGGGTTGTTTGTGGTTTAACGCAATTTTCAAGATTTCTTCGTTTATACTTCAGAGATTCCTAAATGTTATTCTAATTTGGCCTTTTTTATATTTTTTTTTACATTTTTCCCAGAACCACGGAAGACATTTATTATGATAATACCAGTTAATATATATGATGCATAGAACGGGAGCAGTCATGAAATCAGTATGCAATCACACTGAATGCTTATTAATATTTTCATAACCCCTATTTGATTAATGGTTTTAACAAAAATATCAAAATATGCGACCTCAAAAATAGTTTAAATTTTAAGAGATACTTAGTTGCTCGTGAAACTGACTATGTGCCATATTCTAGTAAAATAACCTACATGTTCTGTTCTGTTCTGTAACAATCGTCATTTCATCGAAGATCTAAAACTGGTATATGTTTTGTTTTAATTCAGGCATTCAGCCTTAATTACAATGTATAGAGATAACGATTTTTTTTGCGTACTTAGAGTGTTTCAACACGCTTTCCAACCGTTCTTTCATGCGGTATCCCTGGATCTTTCAAGCGTGGATCAATTTACCATGGAGCAAGTACTACTTTCAATGCAAATGCAGAGCACGATTCAGAGGAGGTAGATTGTGTTGATAACATTACAAGAAGTTGCATCCCAAAAGAATGATTTCCTTTCATCACGTTGGTTTCGTACAAGAAAAAGCATTTAAATAACGTATATTTGTCGTCCTCTATGATCCCTTATGATTTAAACCAGTCACAAACCTCTATTGTAGGGAACGTTCCTTGATGGCCCCTTTCCTACCAATTTCACACAGAAAGTTGATCGATCATTTTATTCGTTGGGGTAAAAACAGTTTCAACAATTACCTATTATATCTCAGGCTCAAAACGTTAATTATGGCTTTTCAGTACAATGGTATCCCCAATTACCCAAAGGCTTTTTATGAGAAAAGGTATAACAACCAATGGTGGTTGATGATCGGTATGGAACCCTCGACCTCCCCAACTCATTGTCAAGGGGCCGTTTATAACATAGTATAACATACATGATTTTATTCAGCATTAAACTTAAAAAAAAATATGTTTATAGTTGACAAAATATATTCATAAAGCACGTGTAAAGACTTTCGTACAATTCATAATTTCTAATTATTATCAGAGAAGTAATGTTGAAATAATGATGGAAATATCGGAGAGTAATCTGCCAATATTTCTTAATAATAAAAAAAAAAATAATAAGAATTATCTAGACTTAGGTATCAATTCCTTTCACATATAGGTTGCATTCGAAATCAAATGTTTTCAAATTTTAGACGTCGGTACAACTTCTGGTCGTTAGCAGATACGTATTGATGAAGTAATGATGGAAATATCGGAATGCAATATGCTAATAAGAATTAGTTAGACTTTGGTATTAATTCTTTCCATTTATATGTTGCATTTGAAATAAAAATAATTCAAACTGTATGTCTGTACGAGCACTGTAGCAGACCGGTCAGTTCCGAACCCTTTAGTCCTGACCAAGTTATCCGATCTAGGTCTGTGTCCGAACCTGCGACTCTAACACTCACCGTGAACTTGTGTGGACGAAATCCGTTATAAACATTGGTAACGGACCACACGGTTCTCTTTCATACAGACACGGTAATACAGTCTCTCATGTGGCAGAGTCTTTTATACGTTTTTGTTTTTTGTTTTTTTTCAATTTTAGTTGATTCGTATTTCATTGCATTATTTCTACATAAGTTAGAAGACCTATATAAAACAAACAGATAAAAATATTTTTTAAAGAAGACATGAAAAGGCAAAACCGATTGTAATTGGATTTGGTCACATGATTTAACAACATTATCGAATGGTCTTTTCAATTTTTCTTCATGAAAAAAGTTTGGTCTTTCCTCATGAATCATAAATATATCATCACATATGCCATCTATTCTTTTGATGATTGACAAACTAAGATCCAGAAATAACATAGCATTGACTAAAGTAGAACAGACATTGAACGAAAAAGAACGAAAACAAATAAACAAAAACACACAAATAGCTGGTATCAGAGGCAAAGGGCCTTCTACCAGAAATCATCTATGGTAATCTAAAGAAATGCAAACGAAATGAAGAGGAGAAGCTTGTGTTTTCTTTCACTTTTTAACGAACGGAATAAGATATTCTTTATATTTCGAAAATATAACTTTTCCATATGATTTCAAAGGTAAAAAGCAAAAGTATAGCATCTCTTCCACTTTTGGGAAGGAGTTGATATAGACTTGCATTGAGCCCTCAATAATTGGAAATAACCATCATAACAAAATGAGAAAATGCATATGATGAAAAAACTCTCCGTGTACGCACGATGTATATTTTGTCGGTGTCGCGAGTTGAATTGAAACGAGTGAATGCAGAGGAAAGGGTTAACCGTCACAACAATGACAGTCTATTAGTTATTTATCAAAGTACAGGAGATTCGTTGGTTCTTTGGTTTCGCAAAGGCATGAAAAACAATATAACACCGAACTTGGTCTCGTTTTATGAAGGCTATTCAGACCATCATTTGAACATTTGCTTGAAACGTATTGTATCGTCGATGGCATTGTGCAGGTTTACGTCCTTGATTGCTTTATTTGATTTAAACTTATTTTCGTTTTACATCGATTGTGACGGAAGCTTGAAGTTTATCAAATTCGCTCTCGATGACTGCTTCCTGGATACTACACCAGGACTCGCGCCGATTTGTGGGGTAGTCCTGTATGTAATTACATGTGCTCATTGCTTCATTTTTATATGACTATTGAGGTATTATATATAGTTTTATGTAACTGTATGTATTGTCAATTGAATTGTGTATACTTCTGCCCATGATTATCTAATTTATGTATGACTATTCATGTGTATAAATGTACATTACTATTTCTACCTGTTCTACTGTAGGAATGTAATATTACCATAACTTGGTTTATGGAGGTATTACTCTCCTTGATGGCGGCACAGATTTATTTAGTTACATATAAGGCATAACAGTGTATTAATGTATATAGATATATGTATAAATTGAGATTTCAGACTTTTTGAAGACTTTTTGAAATAAAATGTTTACTACTAACGGGAGAGTCGTTATATCTAAAATCGTTTCTCTATATACTTAAAAGACGTTTCCATGTTTGGTGTCGTAAGTATTTTATGTACGATGTGTGTCATTGCATATTACCAAAAACGACACTTCATGTTGCCCCAATTTAAATCTTATATATCATATTATTCTAGAAAAAAAATAGTAGTTTGTCAACACACAAAAAACCTCACAAAAGCAGAAAGGATTTCAACTATCATGAAAGTGCAATGGGCGACAGTGGTGCAATGGTAGAGCGTCGGCCTCTTGTACCGAGGGTCCCGGGTTCGAATCGCCGTTAGGCGAGGTGAGAATTACCGGGGCTAACCCACAAGTCGGCGCGGGTACTGGTGCAGTATCCAGGAAGAAGTCATCGAGAGTGAATTTAAAAAGCTTCCAGCTTCCGTCACAATCGATGTAAAATAAAGAATTTAAACTAAAGTGCAAAATCTGTTATTCACCGAAAACACGTATGATAGGAACATACTTATCAATCTGCACAGTCTGATCACAACTTCCCTTTTCTGTTGGAAATCGTTAATCGTTTAAGTCATGATACAAAAAGTACAAGTAGACGAACACTCTTCGCCTTATCGTACATACACGCACAAGGCGCATCAGTAGCGCGTTTTTCAAAAACTCGATGTGACTAATTCACCTCCTTCTAAAAATGAAATGCAATTACATACCGTCCCGAGCCAAGACATAGCACCGTCCTTCAAGCATATTGTATCGTCCTTAATAATCTAGTCAATTTTCATTAGAAACCAAGATTTCACCACCCACAAACACCTCCCCCCCCCAAAGAATTTATAAGAACAAATGCTCGCCTTATTCGTGCTACCATCAATTGGAGGACCTATTCGGGTATTTCCGTGAGCTGAGAAATACGTTTTCATTGGATAAACCCGATGAGTTTAGATTGGTGCTACCATATAACCCATTTGGTGCTGGATTAGCGGAAGTCATTTTTGCACAAGCCAATTCAAGGGACCCACCCCCGTATCTGGAGGTCTGTTTGTAAATGATTTGACCAGGAACGGACAAAGGTTGCTTTTTGAAATTATACCAATCTTTTAATGATCAAGTTGGCTATTTACACGTTGATTATTTACAATTTGCGACGTCTGTATTAGGTACATGTAAATGGTGTTTTTAGGAAAAATTCCCTATATATGTGTTTAAACAAGTTTTAACATTTGACCCTGACCCTTTCTCCTTCCGAGGGCAGCTAAGCTTACAGTGCATATCGTGTCTATGTGTCAATCCGCGCTCTTTAGTCCATGTTTAGTTTAGTTAGGGAGGTTTTCCCCTGGTCTTGGCTGTTCTACAGCGATGGCAATACGGGTTGAGGCGTTGCCAAACAGAAACCCCCGAATTTCCGAAGCACTTCCCACACCGACTCTCTCAAATTGAATTGTTCAACCCTTTCCTTATCTAAACTAATTGCTAATAAAGTTGTATCCATTGTATGATGTATTGTGGGCCAGTGGCCTTTATTAACAGCAATACACGTTTGAACTAGATCGACAGTAATATCTAATATGTATCGCTAAATTAAATTATTCCATTACACAAAAGTACATTTTGTGAAAGGTCAAAATTAAATTCGAAAGCATGAAAAGGGGTCAACCAAAGGTATTTAATTATTAAAGGTTAATTCCACTAGAAATAAAATGCAAGAATCAGACATGGATGCCAACCAATGCTTCTCATGTTTTTTTTATCGTAATCACTCTTATTAACACACTTTTCAGAAACATGTGTTTGGGCCAAGTTCAATAAGTATGAATATATACAATTACATGAATGTGGCGGCTTAAAGGCACATGAAAGGATATGAGAACAAATAAACTACTGAAGAGTTACATGATGTTCTTTTATTATGTTCGTAAAAGTCATGAAAATTAATTCATGAATGCTGTTAGACGCCATTTGATAAACTCCTTCAACATAAGTTGTTTTGTGCTTGAAATAAAGTTGTCTCCACTTCAATCATGTTTATCAACAAAGAGTTTGTTTACATATTTAGAATAATGAATTCTGATTGGACGGTTCAAAAATTGTGTATCACGTGACCAGGTCAGGGGTGAAGAATAAGGCAATCGGAATTATTAAACTGCTTAATCTGGGTTATATCTCATTGGCTTTCACGTTTAAGTTGTACCGATGGATTATTTAGTGATAACTATTTGAATCTTACCAAAAGTTTACCAAATAATATAGTTTGATATAGAACAAGTCTCCTTTCATGAGCCTTTAATGAACTGTGATCATGGTGGAAATAAGAAAAGTGCACACAACATCGTTAAAACCATCTCCTTATCGTTGTAATAAAGAGGAACACTGTTAATAGGCTAAACCTGCTACCGTTCGCACAATGGCTTTTCCCGGTTGTCCCAGGTTTTTAAGATACGCATTTTACATACTCTTTTAATCCTTTGCCAAACGCCAAATTCCGACTGTCCCAAATTAAGGTAGATTGTAAATGGCATTAAGACTTGTTACTTTGGAAGATACTGTTCTGGAAGGATAAACATCATTGTGAGAAATGGAGAAATTCCTCATTTTGAGCGATTTCTCCTTTTCTCACATTGACTTCTAGAGTCGTCTGCAAAAAACTCGTAAACGTACGTTATCGTTTGGAAATGAGTTAATAGAAAGATTACATACATACTGTTAATTGCAGGGAACAACTTATGAACACTTTGTTCATTTGTATTTCAATATGATATTATATATTGTATTATGGGCCAGAGGCCTTTGTTTACAAAATAAAATCCTGTTGTATTGTACTTTACCCTTAACTTTGTAATACCACGCTTTCATGCATCGTCTTCAAGTAACTCGAAAATTCACTTTGACTAAATGAGACATCTAGTCCCTGTGAGCAAAATCCTTTAACGATATTTGGTAGAAACTTTCGATTGCGATGTCTCTGTCGAGTATTAAACGTAACGATGTTATAAAGCACGGGTTATCATATAGCACTCAGAATCAGGAAGTTGATGGTCAACTCCTGCAGGGTACACAATATTGCTATCTTAGTTAAAAGTAGGTAAAAAGAAAGGTTAAAAAGCAAAACATACCTGTTCCGTCATGGGCGCGGCCATCTTGTTTGGTATCAATTCCTTTCACATAAAGGTTGCATTCGAAATCAAATGTTTTCAAATTTTGGACGTTGGTACAATTCATAACTTCTGGTCGTTAGCAGATATGTATTGATGAAGTAATGATGGAAATATCGGAATGCAATATGCTAATAAGAATTAGTTAGACTTTGGTATTAATTCTTTCCATTTATAGGTTACATTTGATATAAAAATTATTCAAACTGTATGTCTGTACGAGCACTGTAGCAGACCGGTCAGTTCCGAACCCTTTAGTCCTGACCAAGTTATCCGATCTAGGTCTGTGTCCGAACCTGCGACTCTAACACTCACCGTGAACTTGTGTGGACGAAATCCGTTATAAACATTGGTAACGGACCACACGGTTCTCCTTCATACAGACACGGTAATACAGTCTCTCATGTGGCAGAGTCTTTTATACGTTTTTGTTTTTTGTTTTTCAATTTTAGTTGATTCGTATTTCATTGTATTATTTCTACATTAGTTAGAAGACCTATATACAACAAACAGATAAAAATGTTTTTAAAGAAGACATGGAAAGGCAAAACCGATTGCAATTGGATTTGGTCACACGATTTAACAACATTATCGAAAGGCCTTTTTCAATTTTTCTTCATGAAAAAGGTTTGGTCTTTCCTCATGAATCATAAATATATCATCACATATGCCATCTATTCATTTGATGATTGACAAACTAAGATCCAGAAATAACATAGCATTGACTAAAGTAGAACATACATTGAACGAAAAAGAACGAAAACAAATGAAAAAAAACACACAAAGAGCTGGTATCAGAGGCAAAGGGCCTTCTACCAGAAATCATCTATGGTAATCTAAAAAAATGCAAACGAAATGAACAGGAGAAGCTTGTGTTTTCTTTCACTTTTTAACGAACGGAATAAGATATTCTTTATATTTCCAAAATATAACTTTTCCATATGATTTCAAAGGTATAAAGCAAAAGTATATCATCTCTTCCACTTTTGTGAAGGAGTTGATATAGTCTTGCATTGAGTCCTCAATAATTGGAAATAACCATCATAACAAAATGAGAAAATGCATATGATGAAAAAACCCTCCATGTACGCATTATGTATATTTTGTCGTTGTCGCAAGTTGAATTGAAACGAATGAATGCAGAGGAAAGGGTTAACCGTCACAACAATGACAGTCTATTAGTTATTTATCAAAGTACAGGGGATTCGTTGGTTCTTTGGTTGCGCAAAGGCATGAAAAACAATATAACACCGAACTTGGTCTCGTTTTATATAGGCCATTCAGACCATCACGTGTACATTTGCTTGAAACTTATTGTATCGTCAATGGCATTGTGCAGGTTTACGTCCTTGATTGCTTTATTTGATTTAAACTTATTTTCGTTTTACATCGATTGTAACGGAAGCTTGAGGTTTATCAAATTCGCTCTCGATGACTGCTTCCTGGATACTACACCAGGACTCGCGCCGATTTGTGGGGTAGTCCTGTATGTAATTACATGTGCTCCTTGCTTCATTTTTATATGACTATTGAGGTATTATATATAGTTTTATGTAACTGTATGTATTGTCAATTGAATTGTGTATACTTCTGCCCATGATTATCTAATTTATGTATGACTATTCATGTGTATAAATGTACATTACTATTTCTACCTGTTCTACTGTAGGAATGTAATATTACCATAACTTGGTTCATGGAGGTATTTATCTCCTTGATGACGGCACAGATTTATTTAGTTACATATAAGGCATAACAGTGTATTAATGTATATAGATATATGTATAAATTGAGATTTCAGACTTTTTGAAGACTTTTTGAAATAAAATGTTTACTACTAACGGGAGAGTCGTTATATCTAAAATCGTTTCTCTATATATTTAAAAGACGTTTCCATGTTTGGTGTCGTAAGTATTTTATGTACGATGTGTGTCATTGCATATTACCAAAAACGACACTTCATGTTGCCCCAATTTAAGTCTTATATATCATATTATTCTAGAAAAAAATAGTAGTTTGTCAACACACAAAAAAAAACTCACAAAAGCAGAAAGGATTTCAACTATCATGAAAGTGCAATGGGCGACAGTGGTGCAATGGTAGAGCGTCGGCCTCTTGTACCGAGGGTCCCGGGTTCGAATCCCCGTTAGGCGAGGTGAGAATTACCGGGGCTAACCCACAAATCGGCGCGGGTACTGGTGCAATATCCAGGAAGCAGTAATCGAGAGCGAATTTAAAAGGCTTCCAGCTTCCGTCACAATCGATGTAAAATAAAGAATTTAAACTAAAGTGCAAAATCTGTTATTCACCGAAAACACGTATGGTAGGAACATACTTATCAATCTGCACAGTCTGATCACAACTTCCCTTTTCTGTTGGAAATCGTTAATCGTTTAAGTCATGATACAAAAAGTACACGCACAAGGCGCATCAGTAGCGCGTTTTTCAAAAACTCGATGTGACTAATTCACCTCCTTCTAAAAATGAAATGCAATTACATACCGTCCCGAGCCAAGACATAGCACCGTCCTTCAAGCATATTGTATCTTCCTTAAAAATCTAGTCAATTCTCATTAGAAACCAAGATTTCACCACCCACATACGCCTCGCCCCCACCCCCCACCCTCCCACAAAACAAAACCCCAAAGAATATAGAAGAACAAATGCTTGCCTTATTCGTGCTACCATCAATTGGAGGACCTATTCGGGTATTTCCGTGAGCTGAGAAATACGTTTTCATTGGATAAACCCGATGAGTTCCAGATTGGTGCTACCATATAACCCATTTGGTGCTGGATTCGCGGAAGTCATTTTTGCACAAGCCAATACAAGGGACCCACCCCCGTATCTGGAGGTCTGTTTGTAAATGATTTGACCAGGGACGGACAAAGGTTGCTTTTTGAAATTATACCAATCTTTTAATGATCAAGTTGGCTATTTACACGTTGATTATTTACAATTTGCGACGTCTGTATTAGGTACATGTAAATGGTGTTTTCAGGAAAAATTCCCTATATATGTGTTTAAACAAGTTTTAACATTTGACCCCGACTCTTTCTCCTTCCGAGGGCAGCTAAGCTTACAGTGCATATCGTGTCTATGTGTCAATCCGCGCTCTTTAGTCCATGTTTAGTTTAGTTAGGGAGGTTTTCCCCTGGTCTTGGCTGTTCTACAGCGATGGCAATACGGGTTGAGGCGTTGCCAAACAGAAACCCCCGAATTTCCGAAGCACTTCCCACACCGACTCTCTCAAATTGAATTGTTCAACCCTTTCCTTATCTAAACTAATTGCTAATAAAGTTGTATCCATTGTATGATGTGTTATGGGCCAGTGGCCTTTATTAACAGCAATACACGTTTGAACTAGATCGACAGTGATATTTGATATGTATCGCTAAATTAAATTATTCCATTCCACAAAAGTACATTTTGTGAAAGGCCAAAATTAAATTCGAAAGCATGAAAAGGGGTCAACCAAAGGTATTTAATTATTAAAGGTTAATTCCACTAGAAATAAAATGCAAGAATCAGACATGGATGCCAACCAATGCTTCTCATGTTTTTTATCGTAATCACTCTTATTAACACACTTTTCAGAAACATGTGTTTGGGCCAAGTTCAATAAGTATGAATATATACAATTACATGAATGTGGCGGCTTAAAGGCACATGAAAGGATATGAGAACAAATAAACTACTGAAGAATTACATGGAGTTCTTTTATTATGTTCGTAAAAGTCATGAACATTAATTCATGAATGCTGTTAGACGCTATTTGATAAACTCCTTCAACATAAGTTGTTTTGTGCTTGAAATAAAGTTGTCTCCACTTCAATCATGTTTATCAACAAAGAGTTTGTTTACATATTTAGAATAATGAATTCTGATTGGACGGTTCAAAAATTGTGTATCACATGACCAGGTCAGGGGTGAAGAATAAGCCAATCGGAATTATTAAACTGCTTAATCTGGGTTATATCTCATTGGCTTTCACGTTTAAGTTGTACCAATGGATTATTTAGTGATAACTATTTGAATCTTACCAAAAGTTTACCAAATAATATAGTTTGATAAAGAATAAGTCTCCTTTCATGAGCCTTTAATGAACTGTGATCATGGTGGAAATAAGAAAAGTCCACACAACATCGTTAAAACCATCTCCTTATCGTTGTAATAAAGAGGAACATTGTTAATAGGCTAAACCTGCTACCGTTTCCACAATGGCTTTTCCCGGTTGTCCCAGGTTTATAAGATACGCATTTTACATACTCTTTTAATCCTTTGCAAAACGCCAAATTCCGACTGTCCCAAATTGAGGTAGATTGTAAATGGCATTTAGACTTGTTACTTTGGAAGATACTGTTCTGGAAGGGTAAACATCATTGTGAGAAATGGAGAAATTCCTCATTTTGAGCGATTTCTCCTTTTCTCACATTGACTTCTAGAGTCGTCTGCAAAAAAACTCGTAAAAGTACGTTATCGTTTGGAAATGAGTTAATAGAAAGATTACATACTTTTAATTGCAGGGAACAACTTATGAATACTTTGTTCATTTGTATTTCAATATAATATTATATATTGTATTATGGGACAGAGGCCTTTGTTTACAAAATAAAATCCTGTTGTATTGTACTTTACCCTTAACCTTGTAATACCACGCTTTCATGCACCATCTTCAAGTAACTCGAAAATTCACTTTGACTAAATGAGACATCTAGTCCCTGTGAGCAAAATCCTTTAACGATATTTGGTAGAAACTTTCGACTGCGATGTCTCTGTCGAGTATTAGACGTAACGATGTTATAAAGCACGGGTTATCATATAGCACTCAGAATCAGGAAGTTGATGGTCAACTCCTGCAGGGTACACAATATTGCTATCTTAGTTAAAAGTGGGTAAAAAGAAAGGTTAAAAAGCAAAACATACCTGTTCAGTCATGGGCGCGGCCATCTTGTTTGGACATAAATGCGTGAACACTGGTCAAGTAATTCAACCCCCCCGCCTGACCTTCTCTCTCTCTCTCTCTCTCTCTCTCTCTCTCTCTCTCTCTCTCTCTCTCTCTCTCTCTCTCTCTCTCTCTCTCTCTCTCTCTCTCTCTCTCTCTCTCTCTCTCTCTCTCTCTCTCTCTCTCTCTCTCTCTCTCTCTCTCTCTCTCTCTCTCTCTCTCTCTCTCTCTCTCTCTCTCTCTCTCTCTCTCTCTCTCTCTCTCTCTCTCTCTCTCTCTCTCTCTCTCTCTCTCTCTCTCTCTCTCTCTCTCTCTCTCTCTCTCTCTCTCTCTCTCTCTCTCTCTCTCTCTCTCTCTCTCTCTCTCTCTCTCTCTCTCTCTCTCTCTCTCTCTCTCTCTCTCTCTCTCTCTCTCTCTCTCTCTCTCTCTCTCTCTCTCTCTCTCTCTCTCTCTCTCTCTCTCTCTCTCTCTCTCTCTCTCTCTCTCTCTCTCTCTCTCTCTCTCTCTCTCTCTCTCTCTCTCTCTCTCTCTCTCTCTCTCTCTCTCTCTCTCTCTCTCTCTCTCTCTCTCTCTCTCTCTCTCTCTCTCTCTCTCTCTCTCTCTCTCTCTCTCTCTCTCTCTCTCTCTCTCTCTCTCTCTCTCTCTCTCTCTCTCTCTCTCTCTCTCTCTCTCTCTCTCTCTCTCTCTCTCTCTCTCTCTCTCTCTCTCTCTCTCTCTCTCTCTCTCTCTCTCTCTCTCTCTCTCTCTCTCTCTCTCTCTCTCTCTCTCTCTCTCTCTCTCTCTCTCTCAATCTCCCTCTCTCTCCCTCTTTCTCTCTCTCTTTTTCTCTCTCTTTCTCTCTCTTTCTTTCTTCATTTTCATTATAACCCGTATTGTATGTTATGTCAAAATAAAGATTTGCTCTGTTTTGTTCTGTTTATAACCGAGTTACCAGGATGTTTACTGTCAGTACGCCAAGGGTTAACCCAGGTCTCTAATTAGCGTTTTCTGGCCAATTGTTCTTAAGACATGGTATGAATTTAACAATTAAATTCGCTTAGGTTCCTTCAATTGCTGAAGTGACTGGAGACGCACCATTAGAAGATGGGTCGTGTTTGTGTGATCTATGGATTGCCTGGAAATTTCAGCAACTTTACCGTTTTCAACAGTACGTGATTCATATTGCCACTGTCAGACACCTATCGAACCTCCTATCAAACCCATTTCCTCGTCAGCACAACATCATATTCTTTACTGCTTTCCCACTTGATTATAGTTAACCGAATAGATTGGTCTCTTAAAATGTCGAGAAAAATATTTAGTGTATCTGGTCTTTAGTTTAGGAATACCTTCATTATTATGTTTGTATGTTTGTTTGTTCAAATAGTGTAGTTTACAAAGAATGAATATCAATTGATCCAGGGACGATCATTCAGCTTTAAACATGATTAATCGTTGAAATATTGGTTAGTACAAACGCACACCTGTTAAGCACAATGCTGGTTTCCTATACTAGCTGGCAAGAGACATATCAATGATGTTGCAATTACTTCATCAAACGTAGGTATGAATATTGGTCGAGCCGGGATTCAAACCTGGGATTCTGTATCTAGAACGGATTAACTACCTATTGAGCTACCGATGTTTTTATATGGGCGAATACTCATTTAATGTGGGGGCAGTAGTCCATGTGGGAAGCGTCGGCCTCCGGACCCAAGGGTCATGGCATCGAATCCCATGAGAGGCGGATCCGCCTTTCATTAATCAACATTTGGCGTGAGTGCTGGTTAAGTATCCAGGATGCAGAATCGAGAGTGATTAATCTTAGTTGTAAGAAGATGTTTCACAATCGATGTAAAAAGAGTTCGAACTAAACTCACTTACCTTGGTGACTTGTGAGTATATATCCAAAGTAATAGATAGGTGTATTGAATAAAACTACAAAATGTGTAGATGTGACACTTACTTGTTCCCTATGATAATCTAACAGATAACTTCTCGATATCATTGTATCAAGATTACATACCCATTCGAAAGAACAAAAAACAATTATATTAACATATCAATACCTTACGCCACATCTTTGAGACTTTCAGCGGATGAATTTCAAAAAGCATTGTGGCAAAAGGAGAAATTGCTTGTCACAACATTAGAACTGAAAGGTTTTTCACATTGTTTACAGAGCTTTTCTCAAGTTGTCTGCTTCAAGTAAAAAAAATGGCGTCTGTATGTGGTAAAGAGTTAACAAAATGTGTTGAAAGACGGACGGACTAAGCTTATTTATAAATGTCACATTTATTAACGATATGGTATGGTTAAGGAGTTGAGGTGCATACTATTGAACCGTGAACTGGACAAGGTTAAATGAATGCCTGTTGCGGAAACTGTGAGAAGGGTTGCGACGAATTTAACATATCACACATAGGGGAATGTGATGGGAAAAGGCAGAGATGTGGAACATGTTATAATGTTGCAGGATATGGTAATAGTACGTGTTAAAGCAGTTCGAAGGACGGGAAGATAGCCTTCAGCCCTTGGTTGATACAACGGCGACTGTATATGCGTATGGGTATGCTGTTTATTCAACTGGCGTTTACCATGCCCATTCTTTTTACCTATTGTTTACCATACCAATTTGTTTACCTATTGTTTTATATCGATTATGAAGGAAACTTGATTCTTGTTCAAAGTCACTCTCGATGACTGTCTCCTGGATACTAAACCAGGTTTTTTTTGCCGATTTGTGGGTTAGTTACGGCAATTTTCACCTCGCATAACGTAGATTCGAACCCGGGACCCTCGGTACAAGAGGCCGACGCTCTACCTCTGTACCACTGTCAGCCACTTCATAAGAGTAGTTGATTTTGAGCTTGCAATACAATATGCACCGACCATCGTAATGTTACCTAACTTTTGTTGACGCAGTGTGGAACACAATTCATCCCTTAGAATACTGGGTAATTTCATAAAAATAGAAATTTGTGTCGACTGCTTTTCAAAACCTTAAATATCTGCTTAATTCTGATGAGGAAAGATACTCAGAATAGCAAACAGGTTAGATCACAGACCAGCCGCCAATTTACTTGGCGGCTGGCCTGTGATCTAACCTTTTTGCATAAGCATGAAGACGGTTCCAGCACTATAAGGGTTAACAAAGATAATCCAGCAGTCCATAGCCCTCCTTTGGAAGGTCATCCCAACTTAAGTTTCTGTGATATTGAATGCTTCCTCTAATCCACGCCCACATTGTTCTTAAACTAATATCAAACCCATCTGAACGCATCTTTTCTTGTTACACACAACGCGTCCGAAAAAAAAAGGGGTAGGCAGGGTCGACATCACGAAGCGCAACGTTCCGGATCAGCCTTGGAAGTACGTGAAATCTATTGTAAATAAAAAGTTTTATCTGGAAACGACGCCTTTTCCCTCACAGTGCTTTGATTAGGCTGTTCTAATTTACACACGGTTAGAAGCGGTTCTTTCTGTTACTTGAATGGGTTGGTAGTGGCTATCCAATACAATGTATTACTTTAAACATATTTCATTGCAATAACAATTTACAAAAGAAACATGTACATTCAATAAAGTCAATGGATATTTAGGCAAAAGAGTTTGGCCACAAGTTCTACCATCTTAGATACGGTCATCCCCTTAGCAGGTATTTGCATAGTGTAATTATCAATAATGTTTTCACATGTCTAATGTCTAAGTTGAAATCTACCCGAATCAATGCCACATATCCTTTATACAGAGAAGTCTATACAGAGAGGCTGCTTTCTCACACTTTTACGCCTACCTGACTCATTTCAGACGAAGGAAAATACTAAGTTTTTCTGGCCATAAGATCGGCTTAAGGAAGTTTTAAAGGCTCATGAAAGGAGTCTAAGCCTATATCAAACTATATAATATGGTAAACATTTGCTAAGATTCAAATAGTTATCACCAAAAAGGAAAACATCAGCACAACTTAAACGTGAAAGGTAATGAGAAATAACCCAGATTAGCCAGTTAAACAATTCAGATTGGCTGGTTCTGCACCTCTTATCTGGTCACGTGATACACACATTTTGAACCGACCAATCAGAACGCGTTATTTTAAAAATATAAACAAACACATTGTTGCCAACATGATTGAATTGTTAACAACTATATTTCAAGCACAAATAACTTATGTTAAACGAATGTATTAAATGTGGTCTCACAGCAGTCATAAATTAATTTTCATTACATATATGAACGTAATAAAAGAACTCATTTTGTTCTCAGTAATTTATTCGTACTCATTTCCTTTCATGTGCCTTTAAGAATCGATATTCAATTTGTCAAAACATAGTCAAAACAAAATAATGCGTCACCTAGACGGGATGGGGAAAACCGCCCCGTTTTCACACAGGGCGCCGCGTATCGTTTTCAGCGACGCGGGAGGCGACTTTCACATTCTTCTGGGTATGTCCACGTCAACACGGACCGCTTCAGGTATGTTAATGACTTCATCGAGTACTCCATGTCGGAATTACCCCTCTCGGGGATACGGGGGGAATATCATCAGCTGACGATGATACGACGATGCATATCACGGTGATACAGAAATTATTTCTTCTTTTGTCACAATCCTGTGATCTGTTGTTGGGCTGCCAGCTCTTGGTTCCATTTAAGGTCAATAATTCAAAATCGTTCGGCGTTCGTCTTTTATTGATTATAGAATTGAATTGAACTAAATTGGAGAATAACAATGAAATAAATATCATCTAATAACCATAGTATTGGGGATACGTGGGAAATCACGATGATGCCAGGTAATATAGCTGTGTTAGTGCAGTTCAAGATGAAATATAGTAATTGCTTCTTTTGTCACAAACCCGTCACATGTCCCTGTGTTGTCAGCTATTGGTTTCATTTTAGGTCAGTAATACAAAATCGTTAGCCTTGCGGCTTTTGTCGTTTGTAGAATTAAATTGAATTAAATTAAACCAAATCGGGCAATAACCACGAAACAATAAGCAACTAGTGACCATAGTATTGCATTGTACCGGTCAGTCATAACTGATAAACATACATAGCTTCACTAATAAAAGTACCATATTGTAATGTGACATGTCATTGGAAGCCTCTCGGAGAGACGATTCCAGTGGTATGTTACTTTGCAATATTGCATATCTTTTTTATTGAGATAAGGGGGAAGGTTATTCTAAACTTACGCAAAATTTAAGCATGGTATGTCTAGAAAGACGCTACATATCTGAAGGAAAAGATTATGTCGCCTGCCACTTGTAAGCAGACGCAGAACTGGCTACATGTATATGACTCACATACACTGGGTATCGGGTAAGTACCAATTAATCGCCTTTACTGGGTTCATTGCGTTTGTAAGAAGGTCGGTCATACGCCTGGTACTTTTGAGATCTAGAATCCCCACTGACTCCAATGTTAAATCAGGTATTTCCAAAACTCTTCTGAGTGAAAATAGTGTTTCCATCCCTAGTTGTGAACATAAGCTTCAAGTTTGTCATTTAAACTCTAAAAATAATGTAATTATATCGACATTTTCTTTCCACGGAGCAAAGTGTACTAGTACCGTCCGAAATCAGTGCACAAGCTGTCAAATCTAGCCGAGACACCGGCATTTGTGTTCATGCATCCCAAACAAATAGTGTTGCAATAGGCAATCAACACACACTTGGAGAGCCTTGCAGGACTATTATCTATACAGGAAAAACACATCATGGTTCCACCAGCTAATCTTTTACAAGCAAAATATGCACCAGAAGTCGAAACTCAAAATTTCTAAATGGGATTTCTTTTGACCCGGAAGTACTCCGTAACCGGTGCGAAACCAGAAGAGCTTGGAATTTAAAGATTACTTTATGATTGCAGTGCGAATCATTTATTACGGAAACCCTTTGTTTTACCGATATTCTTCAATTTGTATTTGAGTGGCCACTTCACATATTTCAATTGTATAGAAACACTTGAATATCTTTTAGGAGAAGAGGTATTCGTCGTTTTATTGGAAGATAAAAATGATTCTTAATTCAGATCGCTTTCTCTTATATGTAAATGATTTTGTAAAAATGCTAAACGTCATTTAAATGCTATATACATGCATGTCTATTGATTTGAATCGACTGGACATTTTTAGCGGTCTCAACAATATTTGAATCATGTCGCAGTTTTAGATAGCATGCTCATACTTCTGGTATTTCCTCACTCGTTCAACATACAATTCTCTACAAAACACTGTTTTCCTACAGAAATGTACCCATGTAATTACAAGAGTATACAGACAGGCCCCGTACCAAGAGTGCACACCAACAGTGCATCAATTCCTAAGCATATGCAACGTAATATATTTTAACTTGTTAACTTAGCCTTAAGAATTTTACAAAACTACTTGAAACAGGGGGACAGAAAAAAAGAACCATGATTTCGATGGAATAAACAACAGTATTAAACGCGTGTTTTCTCAAAACGTTTCTTGATATACGACAAAATGCATTGAATGGATATTTGACGGAATGTTTGGTTCATCATTTCCATCCGACAGTTCTTTTCAAAGGTTTGGTGACACTTGCACCGAAAAGCATGTACATGTACAAGAAAATATGAGAAAATGTTTTTCTCGTATATGGAGGATGAAGCGTTTAACGTTTGTTCAATGTTGAGATTTATTAGCTTTTCAAGTGCGACACTCTCAAAGCGATGTTTTCACTCGTTTTGTCTTAATTCAATGATCTCCCTTAACCCAGTATCTTTTTTCTTTAACCCTCCGTTTGGTCCAAAAATAATTTGCCGATAGACGACAAATCTAAACTACAGAGTGTTGAATTTGCCTTTGGGTAACCTTTCACCTAACGGTTGATTTCTTAAGAAGAAAATAGACATACAGATGTTACGTTAGACATTCCAAACAATGTTGCGAAAACAAAACTTGTTCATTATGAGGCAGTCGATCCAAAGTTCTGAAAGGTTTTCTGGTTTTCTTGTTAAACATTATGATACAAAAAGGTATTTCGAATTAGATTGAAGACAAAAGAAAAATAAAACTGCATTATATCACCGATGACCTTTCATTATGAGATTTGTTTCGGGGAATTATTACACCATATAAGCTTTTCTTTTTATATATCTTTTCTATGACTTTATTTCTATGGGTAAAGGATTCTAATCCACTAATTTCTCCCTATTCTTATCTCGTCGAGTGCTTGTAAGTGAGAGTGCAACACGACCGATTGAACATGCAGCGAAAATGGCAACGATTTGTGGAATGTTGTTTGTCTATAATCACGTGGACACGGATACACTCTTGTCTCGTCAAGTGGGCCCTACTATTACTCGCGCTCATAATTTGCGTACTCTCTAGTTGTGTTACCGGGAACCAACCACGTGTTGTTTTTTTCCCAGAGTTATCGGGCCTATCATCCACAAACACCTCTGTAATCAGCGTTTGTGGATAAAAACAAAAACAAAGTAGTTATTGGCCATGCATACATACACACATTTTTAAAAAGAATTTGTGGTTATTGGTCAGGTTATGCACATACACATACACCTCTGTAAACAAAGTTTGTTGGCGAAAAAGGTACCCAGTGTAATCGGTCATGTTATCCACACACACCTCTGTTTACAAAGTTTGTGGATTATAACCCCAGAGTTATCGCTCCTGTCATGAACTTCACCTCCGTAAACAGAGTTTGTGGATTAAAACCCCAGAGCTATCTGTCCTGTCATCCACTTACACCTCTGTAAACAGAGTTTGTGAAAAAAGAGTTATCGATCCTGTAATTAACACATACACCTATATCATCAACACATACACCTATATAAACAGACTTTGTGAAACAAGAGTTATCGGTCTTGCCATCTACACACAAATCTATGTAAACAGAGTTTAAGAGTAAAAAAATGGTAAAAATGCTGCGGGTCGACCGCTTGTAGCCAAGTCCATGATATTAATCATGAAAAAATGGGTCCGTTGTTTGCCCAAATACCGTCGAGTGGGTGTCAGTGTGCACAACACCTATAAATGCGAGTTAAAGACACCTGTATGACTTATAAAGGACAAGCAAAAAAATGGCTATCGTGATAATCTCCTCTTCATATGACGTGAGTTTCCTTCCGTTTTAATCATACCCGACCCTAGCCTTGGGTCCCGGCCCGTGCGTATACCCCGCATCAGGGGTATACCCACGGGCCGGCAACCCAGGCTTACGCGACCCCAACCCTCTCATGTTTGCGATTTTTTTTATATAAAGAATATCATCATTGCTTGGTGCAATGTTATTAAAGCATAAACGTTGGTCTTACAAAAAAGCAGAATGTATAGTGTAGTTTAACAAGGTATGGCAAATCATATTTTGCATTATCAAATCGACTTGTTTGGCAGAAAATCAATCCCCAGTAATCCGTATACTCGTGCCATCGAACTGCCCCTTGATACATAACGATTATTGCATTCTTCAAATGATTTGGTGAGTTGCACATTTCGATGGATAAAGGGCACTTGATCGATGGAAAGACAGACAGACAGACAGGCAGTCGGAAGAGTTCTTAAGGAATGATTAATGGATTGACGGGTTGGAATCATAGACTTACGAATTCGTTTGTTCTGCTACGTTTTTTGATTGCAGTGATTAGAAATGAATTTTCCACCAAGAGATGAATTCGGATTGGTGTTATGACAATATATGAGTGCATAATACATTCTTTTCTTGCTCAAATGACACCCATTTCATCGTTATTTGTTCCATATTCTTTTGAAGTTATTATAGTAATATTGCAATGCCATCTCAGTTATTATGCGATAGATTGCTCAATAATAAGGAGACAGGCATCGATTCTATCTTATTGCTCTACTTGTTTACAGCATAGATGAAAAAAATGTGACAAACATTGACCGATAAAAAATAGCTACATAGAAATGTAAAATAGAGGATTAAGTCAGATAATTCATTGCTAACGTATACAAATGGTAATATAACTCGATCTTAAAACTCTACCCATAAGGGCTGTGCGAGAAGAACCATCGGCATTCTGAAAGTCAGGCAGGAGACTCCTCTCGTAAAAATCCACCAATGAAAAAAGCTGTGTCATTGTTTTACGATAGTATAACATTGCAGTGAAAACCCTTCCTCTTGTCATTATCATAGCATAGAAACGTCTAAAACATATCAACAGCCTTCATAAAAAATGAAATAATAATAATAATAATCATATTTATCATTAGGTTCAAAAACTCTGTTACAAAAAGGGCAGTACATGTTGTTTCGAAGAGCAACATCCTCTATAACTACAATTCTTTTTAACTCGAGAATTTTGCACCGATCGTGTGAAGTGCCTTCAATGTCTGACAACACGTAATCTCAGCCAATTCGAATCTTCAAGATTTAGATGTTAATCCGGGAAAGTGCGGGGGGATTTGTAGTATATCTATGTAAGTAGGGAGTATCAGGTAATCACAATCCGCCGATATATACCCCCACCGGAGAAATATTTAATAATCTATCGCGATCTTCTAGAGTCTGCTAGACTGGTGGAATGTTTATCCGTACATTTGGCTCACATGTTATGTGTCTACTGATATTTCAGACATATGCCTGTCTGCTAGATCTATTTGTCATCTAATCTGGGGGGACCTGGGTTCGATTCCATTGATAGGTTGATGGCACGAGTCTTATTCCATACAACATAGGCCTTTTCAATCAGTAAGATGCCTTACTAAGTTCCGGAATAAAAAAGAAGTTTCAGTGGTGTAGTGGGTAGTCGAATGAACCTGTAAACATTATGCCTTTTTGTGCGTTGGTTCAAGCCCTCGAAGCAGTAGTTACGTTTTTTACGAAGGTGTTCTCTTGGTCGACTTATTAACCCTTATAATGCTGGGTGTTTAATAAATAAAAATAGATTTTTGTGTCGCCTTTTCCAAAACATTAATTATCTGCTTAAATTTGTTAAGGAGTGATACTCGTAGTAGCAAATAGGTTGGACGACAGGCCAGCCGCCAATTTACTTGGCGGCTGGCCTAGATCTAACCTGTTTGCATAAGCATTACGTTGGTTCAAGTACTATAAGGGTTAAAATACCGACGTAGACAGCCTGACCGGTATACGTTTGTCATTTAAATGACTTCAAAGAAGAACCCCCTCTCTAACTTTGACCGTCACAAACATTTTAATGCAATGTTTTTTTTTATTTGCATACACTTCTACCTTTGACTGCCTTTGCTTTCGACTTAGCTCAGGAGCTCAATGTCAAATCAAAGACCTAATCTTTGGCCAAATGAAGTGAAGATTAAGAAAACATGATTTCACTGATAATCGCTGATAACATTTTTCAAAAATAAAAGTTATAAGAATGAGAATGTACACAGACATGTCAACTGGCTTCTGGATGCACACAATTTCAACTTGCAACACGCTGTGGTTGTGGGTGTCTAGAAGCTGGGGGACGATACAAGTGATTAAATAAGTGTATGGTTTTTAACTTAAATATTACTCTCCAATTTTCCCATCATTACTTCACCAAAACATCTCTGATAACGATTAGAAAATATGAATTGTACATACATCTTCACACATGCTTTATGAATATATTTTGTAAGATATAAACATGTTTTTATGTTTGATGCTGAATGAAATAATGTTATGTTATGTTTTGTCAATTACATGTAATAATCTGTGGTGACGCAATAGTGAGCTTGGCCTTGGCGTATCAGGCTTGATTTCCGTGCTCATGAAGATGGATAAGTCTCTTCGTTTTATGACTAATAAAGGTTGAAAATACTTCAAGATATACTTTAAACAAACCAAGAAATTACTGTGTGTGGCATGGTTCCTATGACTCGAAAAACAAGGGGTTGGGAAACCCAATAAGCAACAATATTCCTTTTTAATGAAGCGAAATGCAGATGTTTTTTATTTTGTGCTTTTGCCCTGAATCAAAAAAAGCTCCAGAGAACAAATGAAGTGTTATTATGGTTGAGAATTAGGATAAGTTCGAACCAATGTGACAAACCAATGTCTTCTATTACCCCCAAGTTTAGATTTTAGGACTAGCTTGCAGTTCGAGATCAATTGTATATTGATTGGGTTGAAATCACTTTGATCAAAAGACACGTGACTTTTTTCAAGCATTTTGCTTTATGCCGCAGTGTTTTCTGGGGGTATAGATATATGCACATGAGTCAAAGTGCGTCATTGTTAGTTTTGTTTAGTAACCAATATAATCAAACATAAATTATATATGAGGTTTTGCTGATTGATCTAATTGCAGCCTTTTAATTATGAAAAGGGAAAGAGATGGTTTTTCTTTATAATGAGTGGATATGACAGTGGTCCGATGTGCAGAGCATCGGCCTTCGAACACAAGGGTCGTTGGTTCGGATCCCGTGAATGGCGAGATCTGCAATGCGACCTTTCATTAATCCAGATTTGGTGCGAGTACTGCACCTGTATATATGCCTACAGAGAGCAGAATCGAGAGTGATTAATCTAAGTTTTAGGAACTTGCATCACAATCGATGTAAAATAAATAAGTTTAAATTAAACTAGAAAAGATCGCCCGTGCCATATGCCACTATTCTTTTGCCACAAACATTTCCAAACTCTGCCTGAGATAATTGTAACTGACGGTGTTTCGAAAACAGTACGGCTGAATGAAATACATCCACAAAAGATGCTGTCCTGGTCCTATTTTAGAAAACGTCAACTGAGCGTTTTGAATAAACATCATAAACGAGCAATTTGTCTTACAATTGATATTGAAAGTAATGGCTATATATTATGCTTATTTTCTACAATTAGCCTACATTAAAGAGCAGAATACTTGCTCATAAATATTGTCTCATGAGTAGGGAGACAGAGGGGAGACAAATTAAAACGTTTATATAAGCATAATGAAACCATGGGTAGTTTCCCATTTTAAAGCGTGTACTCGCGCTCTCAATTGATCTGGATTTGCCAACGCTCATTTTTCGAGGAGAAGAAAAATTAATGTCTCCTCTTTTAAGATGTGTTTTCCTTCACACCACGTAAAACGATATTTGTGCTGTTTGCGACTGCACTGCCCTGCTCATATATGATGAATTCAAAAATCCTCCTTATGTGTCAGGGCAAAGAGCGAGGATGCAGGGCTAATATTTTTACATTACATTTTTGCTTTTCTAACGGTGCACCGTTAAAAAAGTCCGGGAATTCACGATAACACGAAAAGCAGCGACATTCTGTTAAAAGTTATATTTCTTAGAGGTGGAACGGTATACTTTCCTGAAACTTATACTTCTCTGTTATCCAGTTACATGCTTGAGGAATAAGTGTCAAAATCTGAAATTAAAAGTAAAAAATGTCCAATCCAATTTTCGAGCCATTTTTGTCAATCAAAGCGCCGAAAGTATTGTGAAGGAATACATTTTGTCCCTTCTACCTGTATTTTAACTTTCAATTATTCAACAGAGTTGTACTTAATTTTCCATGAAGTTTGAAAATGAATAAGTGATTGGTTTCAGATCTTGATTATTTCTTTAATTCGATCCCTTTTCACATAACTGTGTATTGTGAATTATACAATGTGTTCCCTTGTTGATTAACTGTAAAACAGTGTTTGTTACTTACTAGTCTACTGATATCTGGTTAGGCATTGTTGTACGTCAGGTGGTACTTCGAGAGTTGTTATGAGGCATCTCTTACCTTCAGTAACTTACATGGAGCCTCAAGAATATGCGGCCGTAGGGTTCGGAGTCCTGGGAGAGAGTGCAATCTTGTCAAATTACCCCCTGATGAGGTCACTATGCATCCCAAGATTCCCGGGCATCTCCCAGTCTAAATTGACCACAAGTATAAGTATTGAGTGGCAAGGAACTATTTTCATTTTCACTACAACTGCATTTTTATCTTTGTAATTTTATATGTTTTTATAGGACAAGAGTAGAGACAATGGATGAAGATGGTGAGGCTATCAATGAAGATCATCCTAAAGCCTCAAGCATATGCGCCATAGATAGAAAATCTGTACATAGAATTTGCTCTGGGCAAGTCGTGCTCACCCTTGCTACAGCTGTGAAAGAATTATTGGAAAATAGTATTGATGCTGGGGCCACTATTGTAGGTAATGATTATTGATTATTCCTCAGATCTTCATTGAAACGGTCATTTTGGAGGTGGTCATTGGAATAGTTTCTTCAAGATGATCCTGTTAAGTCACACAGTTTAGGGTTAAGAGATACAATAAAGGAGTTGGCTAAGATGATCCTGTTAAGTACACACAGTGTAGGGTTTAGAGATACAATAAAGGAGTTAGCTAAGAGAATATTTCTCTGACGGGGATTTCTTGTTCATTTCTACGACTGTGAGCCAAAGATTGATTTAAAGTAGCAGTTAATAGGCACCAGAGATTGATATTAACTGGTCTGAATATTATTATGACTATTGTTATGCGGTATAAGGGTTAAAAGTAATTTAAGTTAAGGTTTTTTTAGACACAGGTCACAAAGAGGTCGTCTTCGCCAGTGCCATACCAACAACGTTTCAATTTTGTAATGGCTTTCCTGGATCCATCAGTGCTATACTAGTAGGGTTCTGAAGTGACTTGCAAAAGGCCACTCCCATGAACCTAGAGGTCTCATTGGGGCTCGAACCTGGGACCCTCGAGTTCTCAGTCCACCACCTTTACCACATTTTACAAGTTCTTAGACAAGTCTATCTTTTTGGGTACCTAATAGAAACATCTGACAAAAAGTTTCAAATAAAGACCCACAATGTAGAGATTGGAGAAGCAATACAAAAGGAGAAGTTCTACAGTGGTTTGTTAATTCACCTGCTTACATGCATATCAAAATACACAAATACAAAATGATGGGCAAACAAAGTTTTCTATTTTTTCATTTTGTGTATTCGTTCCAGAATTTACATGAAGAGTTTGAATCTTGCTGATGCCAATTAACTACTGGCCTATTTGAAGCAATATGTTCAATACATTTCCCTATTTTTTATAATTTTAAAAGTTTCAAGTCTCAACATTTTATTTCCTATAACACTACAAAGAATATAAATAAAGGAAATATTGATTTTGAACACAATCCTTAGTGGAAAAGCTCTATTGAAATGTAATTGAGTACATTTATAAGTAGTTAAATCATTTATTCGATGATGTCAGTGATTTCGGATATATGTTTCAGATATCAAACTGAAGGAGTATGGCAGTGAGCTGATAGAGGTCAGTGACAATGGAATGGGTGTTCACCCATTAAACTTTGAAGGCCTCAGTAAGTGTGCATTTAATTTATAGCAAGAGTCATTGAAAAATTGCTGTCACCAGTAGGATGATTCATGTTAACACTTGAACACAGATAAAGCATTTCTTCCTCGCCTACTTTTGTCTTAAGTTTAAACTTACATATTTCACATTGATTGTGATAGAGGCTTGAAGCTTATGAAATTTTCTCTCAATGACTGCTTCCTGGATACTAAACCAGTACTCGCACCAATTTGTGGGCTGGTCCTGGAAATTTGTATCTCGCTGCTAACAGAGATCAAACCTGGGACCCTCGTTACAAGAGACTGACACTACTCCTGCACCACTGTCTGTTGTATGGGTATTGGTTAGAATCCTTTATTTGGGACAGTTTCAATAGTTTTCTAAAGTATTATATGATTTTTAACATGCTTTATTTTGTTATCATTTCAGAATAAGTGTGAAAATTAGATACATATATATAATGATTGTCATTTAAATATTTCATAAAAAAACACTCTGATATGCAGAGCTTCAGATTGGTTTCCAAATAGGTCAATGGCAAAAAAGAAATGTTGGGTTAATTTTTAAGATAATGGGCCCAAACATATACCATAGCTACCTTTTATATACATACACCATGACGTCATTAATTCTGGAAAGCCCTGGAATTGTGAAAACCTTAAATTATGGTTTGATAAAAGTATGTAAACTGGGATTCCCTTTAATCCTTTATAAGATTTCAGAAAACTTGCTGTAGGATGATTTTACTTTATTTTATTGTTTTCCTTTATAAAAAATAACAGTTGATTGGATTTGATCTTAACTTGGCCTAACTTGTTTTTGCATTTTAAATGAAAAGAGAACTTGCTTAGAGAATTTTGGAGTTGTAGGTCAATCTGAAGTCCTGAATAAACTTGGTCGTCTGGGTACTGGTTTACTAAACATTTTATGTAAAAAAATTGCACAAGTTCAAAATAACATTCCCTTTTATTTTAATGTTAGGCTAAGCAATATTGCAAAGTAATACATTATTGGAATGTTCTCCCTGATGAACACGACAATATTGTGTTTTCATTTAAGATTCTATTCATGTTCATCAGTTTTGACTTATGCACATATTTGCTAAAGTCGTATAGTTAAATTGTACCCTTGATTATTAATTGTTTATGTACACCTCACATTAGTGCTTTACATGTATTTATTTTAGCCTTGAAGCATCATACATCAAAGCTACGAGATTTTGGAGATTTGATAAATGTGGATACATTTGGTTTTCGAGGTGAGGCCCTGAGTTCTCTTTGTGCCCTGTGGTAAGTTTATCCCTGTTGTCGAATAGTTTGTTTTAGATTGGTGGGGTTTTACATCACAACAACAATAATTGAGTTTGATTATGATGGCAGATGAATGAAATGAGACCTCATACTTAACTGTCCAAAAGGGCTCTATCAAACTGAGCAGAACTATCAGCATTCTGTTAAACAGGTGAAAGACTTCCTGGCCTGAGAGTACAAATTTACATGTTTTTAAAATTATACCCATGCGGAGGGAATGATGCATTATTATAACAAGGTTTACAGAGGCTGACCCAATGGTTCCAATCGATGTTAAACTCTATATAGATACTCCATGAATACCTATTTAAACTCAATTGCAAGAATTTGTTTTCAAATAACTCCTTTATTGTGCAGTTTTGAATGGACATGTAGGTGGTTTATAGTTAATAACATTGAAAATAAAACTGTCAATTTGAAGCAATAATGCTTTTGTCACAATGATTTCAATATAAAGTACGTACCACACAATCCTGAAAATAAATTGGTTTTAACTTTTTTTATACATCAATTGTGCAATAGGTTCTTGTATCTTATATTAATCAATTTCTGTTCTGCTTCCAAGATACATAAACAGTGCTAATGTAGTATATGAGTTAATGAAGTCAAATGTTTGGTCCCACCTACTCATGGGATACCAACATTGTGTACTAAAGCTGACACGTAGTATATGAGTTAATGAAGTCAAATGTTTGGTCCCACCTACTCATGGGATACCAACATTGTGTACTAAAGCTGACACGTAGTATATGAGTTAATGAAGTCAAATGTTTAGTCCAACCTACTCATGGGATACCAACATTGTGTACTAAAGCTGACACGTAGTATATGAGTTAATGAAGTCAAATGTTTAGTCCAACCTACTCATGGGATACCAACATTGTGTACTAAAGCTGACACCTAACCCTTGAACTGCTGTCCTCAACATTTTTTTTGAAGTTTATCAAAATATTTCACTTGTTATCCAGTGATATGACTGTAACAACAAGACATACAGATGAAGCTGTTGGCACAAAGCTGGAGTTTGATCATAATGGTAAAATTACTAAACAGGAGGCGCAGGCTAAACAGGTAAAAAAATTATAAGTTCTCAATACTGACAAAACCTTCCTTCATGAGGATATACTTAATTCATTAAAAATGAAATTTTAACCCTTAGAAAACTGGGTAATTTTCTAATGAGTAGATTTTGTTGTTGTGTGATTTCCAAAACCTTAAATATATATTTAATTTTGATGAGGAAAGATACTCAGAGTAGCAAACAGGTTAGATCACAGGCCAGTCGCCATTTTACTTGGGGGCTGACCTGAATCTAACCTGTTTGCATAACCATGAGGTCGGTTCCAGCACTACGATGGTTAATAGATGCTCAAACAATTTAAGAATGTACTCATACTAAGAAACTTCTCCTTCTGACACTGCATTGTTATCAGTTTGCTATGAATCAAATTTCAACAGTAAAGAATTGCTTTCACATTTCTTTCCAGTTTTAAAAGAAAGAGGTTCAAATTGAAATCATTTTTGTTAAAATTTGGAATGAACTGTTAATTTGTAGTAATGGTTAGATCTTATCCTTAATTTATATTTGCATTTATTTAATACACCAACAGTAAAAGGTTTAAGAAACTACTATGACAAAAACATGTATATCTTGACCCTTATAGTGCTGGAACTGATTTCATGCTTATGCAAACAGGTTGGATCCAGGCCAGTCATAAAGTAAATTAGAGGCTGGCTTGAAATCTAACCTGTTTGTTTCTCTACATATCTTTTCTTATTAAAATTAAACAGATATATAAAGTTTTTGAAAGCAGATGACACCAAATCTATTTGTAGAAAATTACCCAGCATTCTAAAGGTTAAAATGGGTAATTACAATACTATTTCATCAATGTCAAAAAGAAACTACTTTTAACACTTTATGCTTCTTGTCTGTGATTGTTTTTAAATTGAACAGGCCAAAATCTTAAATTATTTATTGCAGTTTGGGACGAAGGTTGTGTTACAGAACTTGTTCTACACTCTGCCAGTCCGTCACAAGGAGTTCCAGAGAAACCTGAAAAAAGACTTTGCCAAGATGGTCCAAGTTCTTAACTCCTACTGTATCATAAGTACTGGTGTCCGAATAACCTGTACAAACATCACCAGTAAAGGGTTTGTTTTGTTTCTAAATTGGTGTTATAGTTAGTGGGTTCATTTCCCAATTTTGGCTTGTACTTTTATTTGTCTCAAGGCAAAGTACTACTTCAAAGCCTTGAATTGGTCATATCAGATATGTTTCTGTGTATTCAAGTTTCTGTATATATTCTGTATAGTTTCTTTGTTTTGAAGAGGAGAAGGCACACATGTTTCCTGTAACAAATCTTACTTTCTTGATGTTTTTATTTTTGGAAAAAGTAAATCAATTTATATTTGTATTTATTCAAGATCTAGGTCAACTGTTGTAGCAAGTCAAGGCAACTCATTACTACAAGAAAACATTTCAAATATATTTGGACCAAAACAGGTAAGACATGGTGTATTTTTATTTTAGATTTTGTAAACATTACCACATCTGTACCACAATATTTATTATACACATTTCACATTTTCTTTTGTAAATGATATTATGAAACTACATCAAGCTTAAGAAATGTATAATGTCAATGCCAAACCAGTTATCAGCAAGATAAAGTATTTTGTATAATGGTCTTTACAGATAAAAAATTTCCACATTTAACATGCCAAGCTTGGAAACTAAAAAAAAAAATTCATCAATGATAGGATTTTATATACAATTGATAAAGTGTGTTACGGTAAAGTCCATATCCCCAACCACCTTATTTGCTTATATTATAGGAAACTATCATTTTAGGTCCAGAGTTTACTCGAATTCAAACAAAAGATGCCAGGTGAAGACGTTTGCACAGAGTATGGACTTAAGGGCAATGCTCCTTCATTGTTCAAGTAAGTAACCCAGTGTGGACAACATGATACACAGAAATCACAACTATAGGAGAACTTTTAAAATACTTGGACCAATAGACGCATTTTCTTGAATGAGTTATTTATCTTCATTGGTTATTTATTATACCAAAAAAGAAATATGATTTTTCAAACCTTGTTACATTTTGGCTATTACTTTCAATTGAGGCAAAAACGTTGTATTGAACTATTAGATGGAAAGGAGTTAAAACCGAAAAGTTGCTGATATGCTCAAGTCAGTGGTCTTCTCTGGTGATTGTTACAAGTTTGCAACAAAACCACTCTCATTGTATGTTAAGGAGGGTGGCACTGCAGCTGCATTTGGTAAGCCTGCCTGCATGTTCTCTTGTGAATGGGTGTTTTAACCCATTACCAAAAAATAACTACATTTGACCACTTAGTTGCAGAAGACTTTTGAAAACATTTGAAAACGAGCATTTTTTCATTTTCCCACAATGTTTTCTGCCCTATCAGAAGATTGCTTCCCAATTTCATCATATTTTGAAATGTCGTCTGCAAACTCTTTCATTTTGGGACAGTCAAAAAGTGGGCGTTTGGGAAAGGGTTAAGAAACAGACAACTGAGAAAGAATGTTGCTCATCAAATTTTGGTTGTCTTGAATTATATTTACGGCAGTGAAGATAGGTATACACCCATTGGTATCACTTGCAATCTACAATGTCTAAAGTGAGGTTTATGGTGTTGTATCTTGTGTTTATAGGATTGAAGGTTTTGTGTCTAAATGTGAACATGGGCTCGGCAGAAGCAGTACAGATCGACAGTTCCTATTTATAAATGGACGACCGTTTGACTCTCCCAAGGTTTGTATGTTATTTTATCAATTTTATCTTCAAATTGAAGGTATCTGTAAAACAAATCCAAATGCAATTTAAATAAAGTTCATATGTAAAAAAGAATGAACCTTTGTACCATTTGAGCTCGTCTACTTTTAGGAGAAAAAAAAAACATGTTTACTAAGTATTGTCATTGTAGAGTTAGATTTCGAGTTTAACCCTTATAGTACTGAAACAAACTTCATGCTTATGCAAATAGGTTAGAACGAGGCCAACCGCCAAGTAAACTGATGGCTGGCCTGTGATCTAACCTTTTTGCTACTCTGAGTATTTTTCCTCATTGAAATTAAGTAGATGTTTCAGGTTTTGGAAAGCAGATAGCACAAAAATCTTTTTTGGCAATTTACTCAGCATTCTAACGGTTAAATTTTGGGTGTAAGATCCACTTTGATCTCAAAGTATGAAAGCTGTTGCTTTTATTTCCATATGTATGTATGTTGTTTTATTAAAATGTAAGGAGACTGTGTAGATCAAGTTACATTCTTATTGAATTTCCCCCATTTTGAAAATTTGATGGTTTCGAATTTAAGTCATTTTTCCTCCATAAGTAGGGCCAAATAATGTAACTTATGGACTGAGTTTTCAGCCCTATTGGAACGGACGAGTTCTTTACAGCATAGCACAATCAATAAGGACAAGATCCAACATCTTGTTTATGTAGCCGACTCTTTAGCTCAGAGGTTAAGGTCTTGGACTCCTGTACCTGCGAAACAGGATCCCCACAGGGGACTGTAAATCCAAACTCAATTTGTTCTAGCTATACTTTGTTGCGGACATTGTTTGTAGGACAGCTAACCAAAGCTATTGATTTAAAATACTTACTTGCATAAAGGTACTTTGTAGACCAAGTTAGTTTGTCTCTGAATTGAATTTGAAAATAAAAGATAAGCAGCTTGCATCATAAGGGCAGTGTTTTATATATTCTGAGTTTTGCTGTCCTATAGAAATTTAGTAAGTACATGTCTGTTTTATATACCCTGAGTTTTGCTGTCCTATAGGAATTTAGTAAGTACATGTCATAAAAAATCTGGGTGAGTTTCAGGGTTTTCATTAAGAACTGATTGTTGATGAAAACCATTGGTTAAAATCCCTTTTGAATTGGTTACTTCACTTCCAGTCATAAAGTCTGATAAAAGAGGTGTTGTCAGGCTGAATCAATTAGATCTTTACCTGGATCTGTCGAAATGTCTGTCTGTCTGGAAATCGAAATGAAAACCCTGGATTTCTTTTCTTTGAGCATAATAGAATTGAAACCATGTGTTTTTTTATGTACATCTATATCCCCCGTATTTAATTATGTTACAGCTGGTGAAGGTCATCAACGAAGCTTACCATCAGTATAACAGACATCAGTACCCATTTGTTGTCCTGAAAATAGATGTTAACAAAGGTTAGTATTCTAGCTTCTGTGTGGGCGACAGTGGTGCAGAGGTAGAGTGTCGGCCTGTTGTACTGAGGGTCCCGGGTTTGCGTCCTGGTTATGCGAGGTGAAAATTGCAGGAACTAGGACTCAAATTGGCACAAGTACTGGCTAAGTATGCAGGAAGCATTCATCAAGAGCGATTTATGAACAAGCTTCAAGCTTCCTTCACAATCAATGTAAAACAAATAGGTAGATAAATAAAGGAAGTTTTGACAAAGAAAGCTGATGCCTATAGTTGCTTTCCTTTGGTCCATTACAGTTTTCTTTTTTATTTGAAAATTGACTACAATTGTAGGCAATATTACCAACCTTTAACCCTCAGAATGCTGGATAATTTCCTAAAAATAGATTTTTGTGCCATATGCTTTCCAAAACCTTAATAATCTGCTTAATTTCTATGAGGAAAGAACCTCAGATTAGCAAACAGGTTAGGTCTCGCCATTTTACTTGGCAGCTGGCCTGGATATAATCTGTTTGCATAAGCATGAAGTCGGTCCCACCCCTAAGCTTCTTTTCATTAGCACCTGGTATCAAACATGATTAACAAAGTACCTTTCTGGATGGGTTTAACTATCTGTATGTGTAGCTTTAGATCTTCATGAAAGTTGAGTCTCCATGCCATTACAAAATATCTGGAAAACATTTGATTTATAGAAACCTAATAAGATGAGCATTAAATTTCAAACAATTGCATGTGTAATTAACCTTACATGATTAGGAAGTATTTACTCTGAATCTCTACAGATGGTGTCGATGTCAATGTAACTCCAGACAAACGCCAAGTGTTTATGGAAGGAGAGAAAATTTTACTAGCCACTGTCAAGGTACCAATTTTCAGCATGTTCTGATACACATATAGCTGCAAACCTATGAAACAATTTTGAAGACAAAATGGCACAATGGTTTTTTCCCAGTACTACTAAAGTAAAGTAGTTTGGTTTTCTTTGATTATTGTTAGCTTTTGTTTTTAATATGCTCCCCTGAAGATTTTAGTTTTTAAACAAAATTGACTCAATTAAAGTTGTATTTGTTCTATAATATGGCTATAACTAAAATGGAATTGATTTGATATCACTGAAGGCTTTTCCCTATTGTGTAAGCATACTCTTTTGATGGATGCTCAATGGTAATGATACACACTCTTAATCCTTTTCTCATATCAACACCTTTCATCAACATCTCTGGAGGAGAAAATACTGGGAAGCCTGGGACCAATGAAGTAATTGCTTAAAGCAAACAAATTCTCCTCTTGTCAAAAGGGTTTCTTACTACGGCAGAAAGAATTGTAACATTCAAGAAAAGTTTATGCAAAGAAGAGAACCTAATGCTTTTCTATAGAAAAAATGCAGGTATGTAAATAGACAACACCACCTATCAGTGGATGACAGTGTTTTTCACGGATCAGATGTGATTGTGTCTTTTAGATTAAATGCTGTGTTTGTTACAGAATATCATAACTTGTATACTTACCTACTTAATCTTGATTTTATTTGCCATCTGCTTCGGGAGTCCCAGTCACTGTGGTGGGCAGAAAAATCCTTATTTGTACTCTGCTGGTACCTTTAAATGGAACCAAACAAAAAAGGGAACAGTTTAAGTTTTAACATTTTGCTTTAAGTACAAATCTACAAAAGTATTTGTAAATATTTCAGTCATCCCTCTCAGCTATGTTCACCTCTACAATATCCTTACTACAGATGCATCAGCCAAGCATGGTGACCAAGTTAGGTATGTGTTGTCATTGGTTACCATTTTCCTCATATATATACTTGTTTATTTGATTCCACATTGTGAAAATTTGTGACTAGTACAAATTAAAAACAATAAAAAGTCACAAAAATAACAAAAAAAAACAAATCTTTGGTTGAAAGCCTTGTGCCAAAGGTTCAATCGCTTATTAGGAGCAATTATTGCTTTTGTCATGACAGTTTCTTACGTGGAAAAGTGAGTTATTATTGGGAAACTACATTGACTAATAGAGAAATCACTTGTGATGAAATTCTTTTGTTTTGATGGTTTTTACCTATTATCACCAAAGAAATAATTATATTATTTCATTCCTTTTGTCATGTTTTTCAATATAGAATATAAGTGGTCTGGTTGATTGGCTTTGTGCAATAATGGGGTATACAAAGGTGTTTGTAAATATTATGCTCGAGGTCTAGATTGTATTTAGATGGTCAAATATCATTTAAATTGATGATGAAGTAAGGGATAATTTACTGTTCTTTTTAATTTCAGTGAAAAGTAGATCTGAACCTTGTGATGATAGACTGAGGTAATTAGAATTTGTTTGAGTATTTATTATTTACACTTTCCTTCATTTAACATTTTATCACACATGCAGCAGAAGACTTCAAAAACAATACTAATAAAGCAAAAAAGTGCTCACAATAAGAAATATCTTTATAAATATTATTTCTTCCCAAAATTAAATGAATATTTTAGTTAAGTCATGTTGTCTGCCGTCGCTGGCAGTTTTGCCTTATCACAGAATCAGTTATCAACTCACAAAAGATTGTGTTAGAAAAATGTCTGCTCGAAATTGTTTTCTAAACAGGAATGAGTAAAACAACCATTGAATATTGGCAGTTTCAAAAATCAATTAAAGGAAGAAAATTAATTTTATCGAACATCAGTTAAACTTTTCATAATTGTAATCATATCTTTTCAGATTAACAAGTGAAACACCCATAAATAAGGTGAGGTCTTTGATTGTTTGAATCTTTTATGTAATGGAGTGTTTCACCAAAGAAAGTAACCACATTAAGTAAATTTTTGTTTGATAGAAAATGCAATTTTCATTCTTTGAATAAGTCTTCTGTCTTTATGTTTAGTTTTAATTTGTCATAGGGTCTAATGCAAGGAATGAATTCATGAATTTGTATTACTTTCTTATCAATAATTGAGTATCAAATTAAAAAAAGTGTAAATTAATGTTTAACATAAGTCATATGATTTAGATTCCAAATTTGCAGTATTAGAAAGGGACTTGCTCAAAGAGTGCTTAAGGGGATCTGTCTCCCAATGTAAGCTGTTAAGCCTTTTTTTATTTCTTCAAACAATCTCCCATCAATAAGCAATGACTGGATTTTGACCAAAATTTAACCCTTATAGTGCTGGAACAGACTTCATGCTTGTGCAAATACGTTAGATCCAAGCCAACCGCTAAGTAAATTGGCGGCTGGCCTGTAATCTTACTTGTTTGCTACTTTGAGTTTTAGAAAAATTACCCTGCATTTTAAGGGATAAAGGAATCTTAAGGGTGCTCTATAGAAGCTGTTCAAATTACATAGTTTCATTGATGAATTAGGTCAGATTGGCCTAAAAAGTGGGCAAAAAGTCGTTTATCTTAAATCACATGAATGAGGGTCTTCATTCTTTGTGTGAAGCATTATCTAGATGTTCTTTACAATAATTGTACCAACATCTTGAGGGTTCATTAATTTTACACTTCCATGAAGATATAAGGAGAACCTTCAAACGTCCTTTTGTCTGAAATTTATTTACTAGAGCTTTCACATTTGGTATCCAGCATCATCTAGGATTCATCTTCAGATGATGTCTTTGAGGCTAAAATTGCACCTGTTGGAATTGTTATATATAAGAACTCAGATGAGCAATAGGGGGCCATTATTGTCCATTTGTTTTATTTTTCCACATATCAAACAGGCTAACACCATGGTGTCCACATTGTCCAAGTTGAAGAGGTCGTTTAGCAGTGCCTTTGCCAAGCCAGATATAATATGTAGCAACTTTCCACAGTCACCATCAATATCAAGTCCATTATCCAAACGTAAGTTGAGAATTTGGTCCTTTCATTTTGCTCATTTTAGCATTTTAGATTCAAGAAATGGTAGTGACGAACGAAAAAAGTAATTTCTCATTGGTTATTGATTTAAAGCAAATGATTCCAGTTTCTGTGTTAAAAATATCTTGTTTTAAGTTTTGTCTGCAATGTCATATTTCGGAAACAAGTTATAATTCACTGACCTATAAACCTTGACAACATAATTAAAAAGTTGATCATGCTGTCTTATGGACAGCTTTTGTTTGAACTACGAGTACATCTTCAGTTTAAATATCTAGGAAATGGAAAAATATATGTGAGTTTTATGAAAGGGAAAGCGGGAGGAATTATCTCTCATCTGTAATTCTGTCGATTTTTGATAGACTACTTTAATCATTCAGTCCCTTAGTGATACCTGCATTTAGATTTGCAGCCTAAACTGTGACTTATTATGGCTTTGTGAAATCATTAAAATCACTCAAGTAATATTTTTTTGCTTGAAAAGCCCATTAAACCTCTTGGTTAGATTCATGAGAAATTGCACATAATGAGCAATTTTTTATTTAATGTAAGCTAATTTTTTATGTATTTTCTGTTTCAAGAAACAAAATTTTTCACGATCATACAGATTCGTATGCCATTTTACATTGTAGCAGCGCTAAATGACTTGAGTTGTTGATGCGCCTTAAAACACTATTCATTCATTCATTCATTCATTCATTCATTCATTCATTCATTCATTCATTCATTCATCCATTCATTTATTCATTCATTCATCCATCCATCCATCCACTCATTCACTCATTCATTCATTCAATAAATTGTAGAGAGAAGAATGGACATCTTTGTAAGAAAAGGTCTTTCCCCTGACTCAAGAAACAATGGCTCTTCAGGTCATCCAATTCAACTTCATGAGAACTTACTTCAATCATCGCCTGATAAGGAACTGGAAACAGTTAAATTTGATTGTGTGCCCTCTGGTGATTGTGTTGATGTAGATGATGTTGATATACAAAATGGTAAACTGAATATAATTACTATAGACGCATCTGGTGATCATCACTGTACATCAATGAATGGATCTGACGTGGACAGTGGAGAAATTCAGAATGGTAAACATTCAGACAATAGCATAGATAGTGTGGATCAAAATGTGGGAAAATTGGCTGTGCATTCTTATAGGGGGAATGGGAGTTTAGACACTGAGGTTGCAGGGACAGACTCTACTGAAATAGATCAAACAACAACAAAGAGTGACTTGAATGATGATTCTGTTAGAATGTCTGAAAGAACTAGAATAGAATCTCGGAACTATCAGGAAATGATAATTGAATCCAAAGACTACAACAAAGATTTGCTGGGTAGTAATATAAGCTTAGACAAAAGTAATAATGCGGTTGAGACTAGAGCCAGTATGGAATGTATAGAGGTCAGAGACAGTCCTATAACACGGATACCACATGAAGCTTGCGAAGATAAGGATCAGAATGAAGATGTAGTAAGTATTCATTCTTGTTGATTTTAATTTTCATGAGAAGCAGTTTCTTGTCTGACTAACGGAATTTCTAGGGTTCTTCCAAGCTCAAGCTATCCCTTATTATGTGCAGTTAACCCTTATAGTGCTGGAACCAACTTCATGCAACCTATGCAAACAAGATAGATCCAGGCCAGTCGCCAAGTATATAACAAAAATACTGTGGATGGGATATTAAACCCTAACAAACCAATTTGTACTACACAGGGTTTTCATTCATATTTGTAGTAAGAGGGTATTTTAAATAAGTAGGCAGTAGGTTTATTATAAAACTGAGCAAAGAACCCGGGGTTTCTGGTCAAAATAGCCGTAATAAGAGTGTTGCATATCTCAACACCAAATGGTAGTAACTTTATTACTTTTGTCACATTAAAGATATTCACAAATGAAAAAGGTTTTAAGGAGAAATCTTTCCATTATAACCTCAAATGGGGGAGATAATCAATTCAAAAATTAACATTGAAGCCTATGGGAAATTTAATCTTTATGTCATGATAATAAACCTGTATGATTTTTGGGAAAAGACTCACGGTAGAAAGGTGCATTACATGATTCTAATTAGTACCAATAAAAGCAATCCAAAATTGTAGAAAACAGGAGAAAATCAATTTTATTAATTTTCAGGGAAGACGATTCATGAAAAAGATGAAAACAGGGGGATAATAATAACAACTTATAACATAACAAGATGTGTCAGTATGGTCATTGTATGTTAAATGCTTATATTTATAGCTATTTTAGTCATTTTATGTATAGACACATTGAAAAATGTTTGGTAATATAGTTTTGGAACCATAATGAAACCTCTTGTTACAGCATTGTTGTCTTTTATTACAGGATGAAGAAGAAGGTCTGGTAAAAGCAGAATCTCAAATAGCGTTTTCCTTTGAGCAGTTTAGAAAGAAATGGAAAAACAGATGTAAGTTGTATAAGTTAAATATCCCATTGTACCCCTCTTTGAAGAGCTTGGAATAATGCATGAGTGTGTTTCAGCTGCCATGTAAGAAACAAGTGAGTGTTGAAACAAGTGAGCGATAGGTTTTTAGCTCACCTGAGCACGTAGTGCTCAAGGTGAGCTTTTGTGATACCGAGATGTCCGTCGTCCGTGCGTGTCCGTGCGTCCGTGCGTGCGTCCGTGTGTCCGTGCGTCCGTGCGTCCGTGCGTGTGTCAACAATTGCTTGTGAACACTCTAGAGGCTACATTTATGATCCAATTTTTATCAAAATTGGTCAGAATGATTGTCTCAATAAAATCTTGGCCAAGTTCGAAACTGGGTCATGTGGGGTCAAAAACTAGGTCACTAGGTCAAATAATTTAAAAAGTTTGTGAACACTCTAGAGGCCACATTTTTGGTCCAATTTTGATGAAAGTTGGTCAGAATGATTGTCTCAATAAAATCTTGGCCAAGTTCGAAACTGGGTCATTTGGGGTCAAAAACTAGGTCACTAGGTCAAATAATTTAAGAAGTTTGTGAACACTCTAGAGGCCACATTTATGGTCCAATTTTGATGAAAGTTGGTCAGAATGATTGTCTCAATAAAATCTTGGCCAAGTTCGAAACTGGGTCATGTGGGGTCAAATACTAGGTCACTAGGTCAAATAATTTAAAAAGCTTGTGAACACTCTAGAGACCACAATTATGGTCCAATTTTTATCAAAATTGGTCAGAATGATTGTCTCAATAAAATCTTGGCCAAGTTCGAAACTGGGTCATGTTGGGTCAAAAACTAGGTCACTAGGTCAAATAATTTAAAAAGTTTGTGAACACTCTAGAGGCCACATTTATGTTCCAATTTTGATGAAAGTTCATCAGAATGATGGTCTTAATGAAATCTTGGCCAAGTTTGAAACTGGTTCACGTGGGGTCAAAAACTAGGTCACTAGGTCAAATAATTTAAAAGCTTGTGAACACTCTAGAGGCCACATTTATGGTCCAATTTTGATGAAAGTTGGTCAGAATGATTGTCTCAATAAAAATGTTGGCCAAGTTTGAAACTGGGTCATGTGGGGTCAATAACTAGGTCACTAGGTCATATAATTTAAAAAGCTTGTGAACACTCTAGAGACCACAATTATGGTCCAATTTTTATCAAAGTTGGTCAGAATGATTGTCTCAATGAAATCTTGGCCAAGTTCAAGACTCGGTCATGTGGGGTAAAAAACTAGGTCACTAGGTCAAATAATTTAAAAAGCTTGTGAACACTCTAGAGGCCACATTTATGGTCCAAATTTGATGAAAGTTGGTCAGAATGATTGTCTTAATTGAAATCTTGGCCAAGTTTGAAACCGGGTCATGTGAGGTCAAAAACTAGGTCACTAGGTCAAATATTTGAAAAACCTTGTGAACACTCTAGCAGCTATATTTATGGTCCAATTTTGGTGAAAGTTGGTCAGAAGGATTGCCAAAATGAAATCTTGGCCATGTTTGAAAGTGGGTCATGTGGGGTCAAAAACTAGGTCACTAGGTCAAATAATTTAAAAAGCTTGTGAACACTCTAGAGGCCACATTTATGGTCCAATTTTGATGAAAGTTGGCCAGAATGATTGGATTATTTACCATAAGCTTGACTGTCTTAAAATTTTCCAAATTTATTTACTGTTGAAAACCAATAAACGACTTTGAGATACATTTTCCAATTGTTATTATTTTAATTTGCCCAACCAATTGTTACTGTCCCTGCTTTCACAAACCTAAATTTCCTTCATCTTAATTCTCTTTGTCTTGGTGAACATTAACTCAAGAAGACAAATACAATACACATAAAAAAATGTTAACAAGCAAGAGCATTGGCTTAGAGTATTCAATGCAATTAGCACTTAGAAGAGTTTGAAACATACCAACCACTCTGTCTTAAATATACCTCTTTTTCAAACAGAACTCAGGTGAGCGATAAAGTGCCATTATGGCCCTCTTGTTTTAGGAAATGACCATTAGCCATTAGGGCTAAAAAAAAGTTTTTTGTTCAGGGTATCCCGACCCTATCTAGCCAAACCTGCCTACCCTAAAGATTTCATTTGACCATTGGAAGAAAAAAATCAATTGGCACCATATTTTTAACGAATTGACTGAGAACATCTGACAAACATATGACCATTCGTGTCTTCTATCAGTGCTTAAATCCTACAACTTCTGAAATTGCATTTTGATGGATGCTGGTCTGTGTCAGAAGACAGTTCTATGTATTGTTTAAGGACATTTTCTACAGTTTTATAAGAAAATAATCCTTTCATAGAATTTTCTGAATTTTTGATATGCTATTTAAAATTGTATTGTGACATCAAAAATCAAAAGAAAAATGCAGGTCGACGAGTTAGTTTTCATGGTAAACTTTTGGGGCAAAAATGTCAAAATGACCATACCATCTAAGGTAATAAGATAGTTTCTGGAATGTTTATAAACACAAAAAACATGAATCCATACATTTAAAAATTTATAGTTCAGTATTATTTTAAGTTTTTACAATCTGAACAATTTTTGTAATCCAAATCAGTTTTTCAAATTTTTGTATTCGACAAAAAACAATGAAAATTGATATGTATATAACAAATAAATGAAGATATTTAAAAATTCCTTTCATAGAATTTTCTTATTTTTCAGCATGTGAAGTAAAATTTAATATTGAAATACAAAATGCAGAAAAAAGTATATGTTGACAAATTAGTTTTTCTTTAAAATGACAGTTTCCATGGTAACCTTATTTGATTATTGAAACAACTAAAATAACTTTAAACTTGAAATTAGAAGCTGTGGGCTTAGTATGCATAAGAAATATATATTATTATTAATAATCATTTATAATTTTATGGATTCTATGATTATTCTTTGAAAAAAATTGCATACAGTAAATGTTATCCGAATTAAAAAGTTTATCCGACTACTATGCAAGTACCTCTTCGGTAACAGAATATTAGCTCCCTTGGATGCGCAGACGAAGTGCGCAGAAAAAACTACTAAGAACGTCCTTAACTATTTTCTTTAAAAGAAAAAAGAATTATGCACGTAAAAGTGAAGCTCAAAATTAAAAAAAAAAAAAAAAAAAAAAAAAATCCTACCTACCTTACCTCCTGATTTTGAAGATATTACCCTAAACAAACAATATTTTTTTAGGCCTCATTCAAAGCTTTGAATACTGGATAAATTTCTAAAAATATATTTTTGTGTCGTCTGCTTTTTATATGCTTAATTTTGATGAGGACCTAATTTATTTGCCTTCCTGTTGAAACAAGTTAAACAAAAAATAGGGTTTACATTACAATAAGAAAAGATTTATATATGGAGATGTAAATGATATTCATATGAATATAATTCGACAGGTACAGAAAACTCACAAGACACATTTAGCCGAGCTTTCAGAGCAAAGATCAACCCTTCTGATAACCAGGCAGCTGAACAAGAACTTCAAAAAGAAATCAAGTAAGACTCTCGGCCAAGGATTTCACAACACGTCTCAATTACAGACTGTTCTCAACCTTAATGGTTAACTTTGTCTTTAATCAGAATTTGGCTGCTATAATTTTTAGAAATTCCTAGTGATGAAATTCCTAGTTATGATATTATAGAGTGTTAAGAGGAAATAAAGAAGTTTATGTTTATGATATTATAGAGTGTAAAGAGGAAATAAAGAAGTTTATGTTTATGATATTATAGAGTGTAAAGAGGATATAAAGAAGTTAGTGTTTTATAGAGTGTAAAGAGGAAATAAAGAAGTTTATGTTTATGATATTATAGAGTGTAAAGACGAAATAAAAAAGTTTATGTTTATGATATTATAGATTGTAAAGAGGATATAAAGAACTTAGTGTTTGATATTATAGAGTGTAAAGAGGAAATAAAGAAGTTTATGTTTATGATATTATAGAGTGTAAAGAGGAAATAAAGAAGTTTATGTTCATAATATAGAGTGTAAAGAGTCAATAAACAAGTTTATGTTTATGATATTATAGAGTGTAAAGAGGAGATAAAGAAGTTTATGCTATGGTATTATAGATTTTAACAAGGAAATAAACAAGTTTATGTTAAAAATATTCCTAAACTGGACCAAATCTTTTATTTAGCATCATGATGAGAAGTTTCCTCCACTGGTCACTGTTGTTTATGGTGTCTTTAATCTGCTGATGTTGTTGGTTCATTTCATTGAACGACCGTTAAAAAACTCCAATAACCCTACACTTGCACTAATGTGCATGGAAAAAAAAAAGGTAGTACATGTTATTGGTTTGATGTAGTAATTTTGGCAATACAGATGACAAATTGTTGAAAATCGACTCAACCCACATACTATGATTTTTTCCTTCAGAAAGGAGTCATTTTCCCAGATGGAGGTACTTGGCCAGTTTAACAAGGGGTTTATAATCACCAAGCTCGGCAATGATCTATTTATAGTAGACCAGCATGCGACAGATGAGAAATATAACTTCGAGACTCTACAGAGGGACACAGTTATACAGAGTCAGAAGCTTATAGCGTAAGTGATATACCTGGACATTGAAGTTGTTTGAACCATGTTGTTTGTTATATTGCAAGCAAAAGGTTTGTAGAAAATTCTTTAACTCGGTTTTCGCAAAATAATTATTTTCGTGCTCTAGTTTGAAGTACTGAGAGTTTAAATAGATTTTGAGGGAAGCTTGGAGCTTGTTCAAGGTCTCTCTCGATGACTGCTTTCTGGATACTGAAGCAATACTCACGTCGAGTTGTAGGTTAGTCCCAGCAATTTTCACCTTGCCCGGATTCGAACCCGGTACAAGAGGCCGAAGTTCTGCATCTACCCCACTGTCAGCCACAATGTAAGATGTTTATTTTTCTCACTGTAAATGGATTTCATCAGTGAACAATAAGCAATTTTCATTTTATCATAAGAGTGTTTTCTACAATATCAAGGTAAGATAAGTGAGTATGCAATATTTGACTGGATTCTAGTAGAACCCAATGGCTAGAATGAAATTGCAAAAGAGGAGAATACTGAACTGTTTCCTTCATATATGATTATCTTAACCTGCCTGCACCAATTATCAGATTTGACCTTTCACAGTATATCATACAAGCACATCGGTTAAAATTATGGTACAAATATGCATTCAAACACTTTTTATGAATATACAAAATAAGTCAACTATTCCGTATCATTGAAGGGGGCTCCATATCCTAGGGATAAGAATAATGAATTTGATATCACATGGCCCTTCTCCATGTGGTTTCAAATCATGGTAGTGTTGACTTTAGATTTTCATGACAGGTCTTATGGCTGATTAACTGCATGTGGATGGTTTTATTCTTGTTGGCAGGCCCCTAATGCTCGTTAAAATAGGGATCATTCATGCATGATGAGCTTGCCATTACAGTTTGATATAAGAATAAGGGAAAATCCAAGATTTGTAACTTTTCCACAAATCAAAAGTCATTTGATCTGTATTGTTAATTACTATACAGGACTTGGTTTTTAGAAATAACATAATGATACTCATGATTTTCTTTAAAATCATGCAGTTTTCCCATAAAAATGGAGTTTACCTCAGGATATTTTGCATGTTTTTTCCCCTAATTACCCAATTTTGTTATATGAAAAATGGGTATCAAATTTTCCCCTCAGAGTGAAAAAAGGTCTGTAATATCACATGCGCATTCTAATGCTGTAATTCTTTTATCTAGATATCTGAAAACCAACTTTTTTGTGACCATTAATCTGGGATTTCTTTTTCAGCCCCTTGAATCTAGAGCTGACAGCAAGCAATGAGACCATTCTAGTTGACAATATTGATATTTTCAAGAAGAATGGATTTGAGTTTATGATTGATGAAGCTGGTAGGTACAGCCCAGTATGCTTCCCCAATCAGGTATAACCATAATTTTGCTGTGGCCAACTACGGTTAGGCTCCTTTATAGAGTTTACAACTCATTCATTTATTGTGATTGAGATAGACTAATAGGATGAGATATGCCAACATTTAGGAGTTTTTAAGTATGATGATCTTTTTTACATGGTAGACTTTTTCTTCAAACCAACGTTTCTGAAGGCTTTCAAACAAGTGAAAAGTTTAAATTCTGAAAATTGAGTGGAAATTTTAATTGCTTTTATATTTTATCTATGCATCCACCTATCAAAATTGGTTTGATCCAGGTCAGCCATCAAGTAAATTGGCAGTTAGACTGGGATCTATCCTGTTTGCTACTCTGAGTAAAATAACCCAGCATTTTAAGGGTTAAGTATGAGGAAAGGCGTAAGATAAACTCCTCTTTTGAAATTTCAATCTAACCATAGAGTTCTCAAAGCCCATTTAAAAGGTGCATCTTCAACGCTGGGAAGAATAATTGCTAAGCCAGAGTACAAGCTTTAGACCTCTGTACACTGAAATCTGACGCATTGTCCACTTAGATTTTTCGATCTAAGGATAATGCAATTAAAGCTAGAATATTAGAGATCATTTTGAATTATTTCAGGTCTTCCAACACAAAGAGTGAAGCTGAGTTCAACACCTGTCAGTAAAAACTGGAACTTTGGAAAGGAAGGTTTGGAGAACATTTACATTTCACTCCACCATTTTCAAAATTAGTAATATTTCCAAAGACAACAGTTTCAATGGCATTAATAGCTAGGCCCTGTTGCACTATGGGGAAGAGAGATAGCATTACAGGTCTTTGACCTGTTATGGAATACTTTCAGGTCATAGTTCAATTCAGAGATGTTGAGTTTCGACTTCTGGTGCCTAGTTTTGCTAGTAAGCGATGAGCTCGTAGAACACTGATGTCTTTCCTGTATAGATGATAGCCCTGCAATCCTCTCAAAGTTTGTTTAGATTGCCTATTGCAGGACTATTTGTTAGGGATGTATGAACACAATGCCGGTACCTAGGCCAGATCTGACAGCTTGTGCACTGATTTTTGGACGGTAGTAGTATATTTTGCTCCATAGATTTTTTTTAGAGGATTAAGGTGTCCATTTTATTACAGTTTTTGAGAAATTAATGGACCAACCTGATGTTTCTGTATATAGCTAAGGGAAGAAAATACTATTTTTAACTCGGCAGAGTCTTGAAAATACCTAATTTAACATTGGAGTCAAGGGAAATCAAGATCTCGAGAAGCAACAGGTGTATGACCTACAACTGTAAACCCAGTTCTAGTTAGGTAGTAATACTAGTTTTGATCCAGGGAGTGTTGCAACAAATCTGAACAATGTCGATCATGGTGCTTTACTACAGAAATGGAATAAAATGATCATTTGAAAACTCTGAGAGCTGTCTATAAGTACAATAACAGTAAACTGATATTATAAAGACTTCCCAAAAGCCAGTTTCAAGAAAAAAAGTTTATTTAAACAAGTTGTGTGCATCTGTGTTGATTTTAGCAAGTGAAACAAAATGAGAAAATGCTGAAAACGTTGTTTCCATCCCAATCAAAAGGAATGTGACAGAAGTTTCTTATGACCCACTCCCGTTTATCTTTTTCTTAAAGTCCAATTGGAAAGCAATATTTTATTATAAAGTGTTGAAAACAACAATTTCTTTGTTGTATTCGGGGGAAAACAATGGTGAACAAAGAAGATATTGCTCATTCCAAGAAACTTATGTTATAGCCAGTGGTTTTATTTAATCCTTTGCTGCAGAACTCTTCAAAGGCATATATCTAGGGTTCAATGCAAGGCTGTAGTTCTTCATAAATATGAAGCACTTACTATAGTATTGCATTGAACCCCTGATATAATTAGGGAAGGTGAGGAACTTATATTCTTACCTGGTAGTGAGTTAAAATATTTCTGTTTTGTTTTTGTATATTGTTTAATTTTTTTTTGTGTGTTAAAACATTTTTTTTGATATTTTTTTTATTTTATTTTCTAGATATTGAAGAAATGGTATTCATGCTGACAGATTCTCCAGTAAGTTTGAAGCAACGTTTCTTCTTCTTTTCTTTTTCCTTTTGAAACCAATTGGGACTAAACACTCAAACTTTTTTCTCAATTGATTCCCAATTTTATATAAATGTGGTGATAGACTTAGGAAAAATACTCAGAGTAGCAAACAGGTTATATCCAGACCAGCCGCCAATTTAGTTGGTGGCTGGCCTGGATCCAACCTGTTTGCATAAGCATGAAGTTGGTTCCAGCACTACAAGGATTAAAGGACAAATATGAAAATACTGGTTAGATCTAGGAATCACTGCCATCTAACTGAAAGATAATTGAAACAACATTTTACTTAACAAAATAAGATATCTACAAATTGTCATTGTTTCTTTCAGGGTGTGATGTGTAGGCCATCCCGAGTAAGAGCGATGTTTGCTTCAAGAGCCTGCAGAAAATCCATCATGATTGGCACTGTACTCAATACAGCGGAGATGAAAAAGGTAAATAGGATGTACCTCAGGCTTTTGTCTTCTTTATTTTCAATGGATTTCTGTTGCTCACACATGTAACGTCTCTGCATTAAATGTTCTGAGATGTTTGCCAGGTACATTTTTGTTGTTCCAGATTGTTTCTTTTTGTTTAAATCTAGCATCCATAAACTATAATAAATATATTGCTTATGTTGGTACAAATGTGTTTTTTTCTCATCAAGGTTCATTTGTGTTAAACCTGTTGACAGTTGTAGATAGTTGTTTGCCTTTGAATCCCAATTTTCAGCGCGACTATTCGAAGAATAAGGAGAGTTATACTACACATCCAGGCAATGACGTCGGCGTTGGTGTCGGCGTCACACCTTGGTTAAGTTTTTTATATGCAAGTTTGTATCTCATAAACTATTGTATGGAATGGGTTGATACTTCACACTTCACACTTGTGTTCAGGGTCATAATCGAAGGTCCCTGACCAAGTTTCATATTTCTTGTTTCGTATTTAAGAAAATTATGTGGCTTTTTATACTAAGACAATCTTTGTTAAGTTCTTACATGTAAGTTTGTATTTCATGAACTACAGTATGGAATGATTTGATACTTCACACATGTGTTCAAGGTCATGATTTAAGGTTCCTGACCAAGTTTCATATCTCTTGTTTGGAATTTAATCAAATTATGCAGACTTTTGAACTTAGAAAATCTTGGTTAAGTTTTTACGTGCAAGTCTGTATCTCATTAACTACTACATGTATATGGAATGGGGTGATACTTCACACATATGTTCAGGTCATAATCTAAGGTCCCTGACTAAGTTTCATGTGTATGTACATGAAGATAAGAATTAGATTCTAGTCTGCATTTCTTGTCTTATTTCAGTTGTTGTGTCACATGGGTGAGATAGAACAACCATGGGTAAGTATCTCCCAGTATTCATTCGTCGGTTGCGTTGCGACTGCATTTGGTCGTACCCAAGACTGAAAACAAGGGTAAAAACTGTTCACCTCTATAGTACTCTTGTAAACAGGAATAACACCATGACTGGATAGCAAATACCAAACAAGGATAGTAATGTAAGGAATCCATTGACCAATGATATGTAGACTTTTGTAATGATGTAATTGATAAGTGGTTGAGCTAAGAATATGACAGAAATTGTGAAAATAAGGTTCCCAAATCTATTATGAAGATGAAAGAAGGGTTTACAGAATCTATACATTACTCGAGCATTGTCACTTCCTACATGACTGGCTTTGATATAGACTTTTTTTTAGATATGAAGTATAAAATATAAATGGTTAAGGAAAAACGTGGGGTCCTGCGTCGCCCAGTGGTTAAGGTGACAGACGTAGAACATGGGGGTTCTAGGTTCAAGCCCCACTGACACCTCTGTATTTGTGGCAGTGACCTGTGGCAAATAACCTAGCCTAGTACTGGTGGATCCAGGAATGCCATTATATAACTGAAAAATTGTTGATTTGGTGTTAAACACCATAAAAAAAAAGGAAAATAGTGTGGTTAAGTTGTGTATTTGAGACAAAGTATTAAGGAAAGTTGAGAAAGCCTTTCTTTTATCACAAATATTTCTGACAAATATTAGAAACAACATGTTCCTTCATTCCATATAATTGTCCTGTTTTATTGCTGTTAATTTAAACAAAATCCAATATATAGGAATAACTTTCTTAACCCTTACAGTGCTGGAACCAACTTCATGCTTATAAAAAAGGTTTGGTCCAGGCCAGCAGCCAGGTAAATTGGCAGCTGGCCTGTGATCTAGCCTGTTTGCTGCTATGAGTTTCTTTCCTCATCAAAATTAGGAAAATATTTAAGGTTTTGGAAACTAGACACCACAACAAACTTAAACCCTTAATTTACCCAGCATTCTAAGGGTTAAGAAATAAGTACACCATATTCTTCATAGAAACTTAAATGGTTTTCACTTGCTTTATTCCAGAATTGTCCCCATGGCCGACCTACAATGCGACATCTGATCAACCTAGACATGATTCCGAGATAAAACACATTACTTCTGGGACCAGGGTACTGTTTTACTAAACGACTTAACCCTTACAGAGCTGGAACTGACTTCATGCTTATGCAAACAGGTTAGATCCAGGTCTCTCAAAGAGACGATTCCAATTTTGTGTTACCTTGCAATATTGCAAATTCCAATATTGAACTGAGAGGGAATAGTGGTTTGATCTTAGCAAATTCTGAGCATAAAATGTTTTGTAAAATGGTACCCAGGTTTTGATGTATAATCTATTTCTAGGAACCAGTTGGTTACTTTCATCATATACAGGCACAATCCTGTTTTAAGCAACCACACTTAGGAGCTTTTATGGGTTATCAAGCCTTTAATCATCGGACCCAAGTCAAACTGAAAACTCTTAGAGCTTGCTGTAGTTGTACGAGTATAATGTACAGTTTTTCTGCCTTCTTGGATATGGTCGCTAGACATTTGTTATAACATAGAATTTGACCACATATGCCCAAATGCCCTGAGTTGAATGAAGGCTAGTTGTCACATATGGTCTGAAAACTGACAAACTGACCTTCATAAGATAATCTGTATGCTTTTTCAACAGAGTTTATCTTTCTACTGATGGTAACACATGATTCGACCTTCTACATGATGTTTTGTATGCATGGTTTTATATTTTATTTTTCTATATGAATGCTTATTTTAATCTTAATTAAAGTTGCATGGTTTATGATGATAAATTGTTTGTTGTTTGAAGCATGAACCCTTCTCCTTATATAAACTTTGCAGCAATGGACATCTTAAACAATTCCTACAAAAGGATAGTCAATAACAATATTTTGTCACCATTGAATATATTTAATATCACAAAGGCAAGATAATGTGTTGTTTCAAAAGTTAATATTGTTGTCTGTTGATGGTTTATTGATATCCTTTCCCTAAGAATGCTGGGTAATTTTATACAAACAGATTCTTGTGCCATTTGCTTTCCCAAACCTTAAATATGTGCTTAATTTTGACGAGGAAATATACTCAGAGTAGCAAACAGGTTAGATGACAGACCTGTCGCCATTTTACTTGGCCTGGATCCAACCTGTTTGCAGAATCATAAAGTCGGCGGCTCCAGAAAATATAAACAGTAATAAGGAAAACAAATTCATAGCATGTGATAATTGTTCAAGGACTGTTGTGGAGGACAGTGGTTCAGGGGTAGAGCGTCGGCTTCTGGACACGAGGGTCGTGGGTTCGAATCCCATGAAAAGAGTGGATCTGCCTTGCGAACTTTCATTAATCCACATTCGGCGCGAGTACTGGTTATGTATCCAGGCAGCAGAATCGAGAGTGATTAATCTAAGTTGTAAGAACTTGTTTCACAATCGATGTAAAATGAATAAGTTTGAACAATAAACAACTGTTCAAAGACAAAAAGACACATCAAAAGCTTTGCTCAAGATGGATATAAATGTTCAAAAGGGGTCTTTGATGTTATTAAACGCACTTATGCCACAGTGTCACGATTTTTGGATTGAACCCGTGACACAAATACCTTATCGCAGTCGCTAAACACTCGACTCGACCATCCATAAATTTGCTCACGGGTGATGTCACTGGCCAGTATGTGACTAGTCATGAGTAAGAGCCCTATACTAGCCCTAAGATGTTTCTCAAAACGCGTGCGTTCTCTTGAATGTACATGTAATTCCGTCTTGATAAATTCAGCTGAGAAGACAATGCTTTGGCTAAACATGTCTTTAAACTGTGATTTTTGTAATATGCGTTTTGATGAACCTTTTAACTCTTATAGTACTGAAACCGACTACATGCTTATGCAAACAGGTTAGATGCAGGCCAGCCGCCAATTTACATGTGTTCTAACCTGTTTGCTTCTCGTAGTATCTTTCCGTATTAAAATTAAGCAGATATATACGGTTTTAGAAAGAAGCAGACGACACAAACATCTAGCTTTAGAAATTTACCCAGTATTCTAAGGGTAAAACTGTGATATTTATTACATACGTTTTGGATAACCCTATTAAGATTCAGAACAAATCGCATTATTATTTAATATATAATTCAATTTAAGGATTAAGTGCGCGACGTAGTACACCTGTGAACTCTACTTTAAAAGCGGTTGGCTCTCTGCCTATAATCGTGATAAACGCATAATAGCCGAGGTCGATCGAATAGAAGGAAAACTATGTCGCTCTGTATATGTGTCGTGTGTCGCAGTGGAACCCAGTCTAAAGATATAAATATTTAACCTACCCGCTCAATCGATCCCATTACAAATTCTCCAATTGGGATTTTGTCACGTTTACAAGTTGAAAAGATAGGGCGTCAAAAAGAACATGGCAAAAAAACATATTTTAGTAATATTCGGGGGAGACTGTTGTGACGAAAGGGTAAACATTCTCATTAGAAGCCATAATTCCTATTGGAAATGTGCATTTTTGATCCGTCAATAAGGTATAAGGTAAAGGTATAACGAAGTTAAGCGATAACTGATCGGTTACTGTCGGTAGTGCCTCTCAAGACTGTTTGTTAACTGTGGGATGTATTCTGTTATACAGTATCATAGAGTAGTATATCAACATTTCCTTCTTATATAAAGTACAACTCATTGTGATAAAAGGATAAATTGCTGATTAGGAGTAATCATCCTTTTGTCTCAGAGGTCTTTTAAAACGTCGCTAGCATATTAACTCGGATGATCAAAGCTGTAAGTGCCCTGAAATATCAACCTTTGGATCAGCCAGGACCACCGGAAAACCGCCATAAAAGCATGTCTCCCACTAAGATGTAACTAACTCAGAATGTGATAAGGAAGCCTTTCCAACAACATGGTGAACAGATAGAAAAGCTGATTGCACAGATAGAAAAGCTCGATTCACAGATAGAAATGCTTGGTTTTTGGTAGAGATTGATTCATCTTTATAATCTAAGCGCGATGCGTCAATAAATCCGTTTGTTAAGTAATTCCATGAACTTTTTCAGGTTTGATTTAAATTGGACGTTCCTGCATATGAAATATATTCCAATAAAATTAAGTAAAAAAGACAGAAAAGCGAGCAGGTTCTCCTTTTGTCGCGATGCGTTTATAACCTGTATGATGCAAGTAGGCCGATATCAGTGTTTATGGGTTTATAAAGGGCTATATTGGAAGTGATACATTAAATCACTACAGACTTTCTCGATGAAAGACTAATCCGTTCACCCTATATAGACTTGTTTGACCTCATGTTCAGAAGAAATTTGGTCGAAAAGGAAAAACACCTTCTTAACGAGAAATCGCATATAGCTTTATTTGTCACAACGGCTTCGACATAGAATCGCCTTGCTACCATTCATTAATCCACGTTCAGCGCGAGTACTAGTTATGGTCAAGGAAGCAAAATCGAGAAATCAAATTGGATAAAAAGTACATGTCACGAATTACCATATGTGGAAATGGAAAGTCATTTCGATAGATTCCTTTATGTTTCATGAGTTTTTTAAAAATGCAAAAGCGCATCGGAACTTGAGGATTACACATGGATATACATGAATTACCATGAACCAACATTTCAGTTACAGTTTACGGCGGCTTTAATGGCATTTAAACATAAGCTCATCAAAATCGTTTGGTCTACAAATAAGTACATGTACCTATATTTATTACCTTAATCTTACCTTCCTTAATATTACGTAAACTCGTACTCAGGAGACGGACCAAATAAGCTTAAAGCTTCCGTCCCAATCCAATACAATATATATATTTTGCAATAAAATATGTTTAAAGTAAAACCTAAAAGACACTACTTATACCTTCCTTCTTCCGCTCAATAATGGATTTGCCCAATTGTCGTGGATAGGTAAAAGACAGTAGAGCCAGTCTGCGTATCCCGCAACTTCTCAAAACTAGGACATACTCAGCCTAGGTTTATCAATTTCTTCCTAGGTTCTTCTTCCTTCTGAATTTTATTTCTCGAACGCCTTGTAAAATCTTATTCAAGTCGTTACGCAGCTGAGATCCATTTCGTTAAAGGCACATCAAAGGAGAGGAGTACAAATAAATTACTAATAAGATAAATGGAGTTCTTTTATTATGTTCATAAAAGTCATGCGAATAAGTTTAGGAATGCATTGAGACCCTATTGAATAGACTCATTTAACATAAGTTATTTTGTGCTTGAAATATAGTTGTCTCCAATTCAATCATGTTTATCAACAACCTGTTTGTTTACATATTCAAAATAACCAATTCTGATTGGTCGGTTCAAAAATGTGTGTATTAACTTTCAAGGTCAGAGGTGAAGAATCAGGAAATCTGAATTATACAACTTGCTAATCTGGGTTATTTCTGGTTTACTTTCACATTTAAGTTGTGCCAATGGTGTTTTCTGGTGATAACTATTTGAATCTGTCCAAAAGTTTACCAAATAATATAGTTTGATATAGCATTAATCTCCTTTGATGGGCCTTTAAACGCATACGTTTAATTAATTTCGTCTCGTCTATGTGAAAAACATTGGTTTAAGAGATATTAATCTAGGTTGTAAGATAAACATAAGTTTAATTAAGTTTATCTCATCTATGTGAAAAACATGGGTTCGAGAGTGATTATTCTAAGTTGAAAGAACTCGTTTTACAATGGATGTAAAATAAATAAGTTGAAACAAAAACCTTGATTGAGGACGACCTTGATTTGAAAAGTTTCTCTGAGCGTAACCCGATTCGAGTACATTATGTATTTTGTTCTCAAAACTTCTAAAGTGCAGTTTTCAATATTGGTTGACCCTTTACCAAACGCCAAATTTTCGACTACCCCAAAGTGAAAAAGTTTTCAGACGACATTTCAAAATGTGATGAAATTGACAAATAGTCTTCTGATAGGACAGAAAACATTCGTGGGAAAAGGAGAAATTGCTCGTTAAGAATAATTTCTCCTTTTCCCATGGAAAATATCGTCGTCTGCAACAAACTGGTCAAATTTCGTTATTGTGTGGTAATGGGTTAATACGACAACAGAAGATCGTAGCACATAGGTTAGGCCTTAGAATGCTGGTTAAATAACTATATAATAGATTGTGTGTCGTCTGCTTTCTCAAACCTTAAATATGTGCTTAACTTGGATAAGGAAATATACCAAACAGGTTAGATTACAGGCCATCCGCCAATTTACTTGGCAGCTGGCCTGGATCTAACCCGTTTGCATAACCATGCTGAAGTCAGTTCTAGCACTATAACGATTAATGGGTAGGGGTAGCGACCTTTTTACATATACATGGACCAATTGCTGGCATGTATCCCACTTTCGTGACTTGAAATTTGCAATCAATGGTTAGACTGAAATACGATATGTGTATATTGGCCGCGGCATGACACGCGCTTAAGATATTCGATTTTACCTTTAGAATGCTGGGTAATTATTCTAAAAATAGATTTTTGTGTCGTCTGCTTTCCAAACCCTTGACTATCTGCTTAGTTTTGTTGAGGAAAGATGCTCTTAGTAGCAAACAGGTTAGATCACAGACCAGCCGCCAATTTACTTGGCGGCTGGCCTGGATCTAAGCTGTTTGGATAAGCACGAAGTAGATTCCAGCTCAGTAAGGGTTAACTTAGCCTCTATCATATATCACTCTTGAATGTATCTTACGTTGTCTTATCTGCCAAATTGGATATTAAGTTTTCATTAATCCTTTTTAAGTTGTAATTCGATGTCGGGCTCGAAAACGACAAATGAAGACTTTGAATCTTAACGGACCATATTGTTTAAAAGCAGAACAAGGGCTGATCAAGTTGGATGGAACCATCGGTATTTCCTTCGTCACCCGAGAGAATATATATCTCCCTTGAAAATTTGACATCGGATTTAACCCATTATCAAACAATCACGACATTTTACCACTGTGTTACAGACGACTCTCGAAAACATTGTTGGAAAAAGAAGAAGTTGCTCGTGATGAGCAATTTCTCCTTTCCCCACAATGTTTTCTACCCTACCAGAAGATTATTTCACAATTTCATGACATTTTGAAATGTTGTCTGCAGACTGATTCAATTTGGGACAGTCGAACATTTGGGAAAAAGTTTACTCGGGACATCTTATAGAGAAAAGGAAACATTGCTCTTCATGAGCAGTTTATTCTTTTATCACAATATCATGCTCACATAAATCATAAAGAAAGTTTCATCATTTATACTTAATACATGTACTTTTTACTTATTCATTGATGTCTTCTAACTATGTTGCAGTCAATCTTGATCAAACGTGTAACACCATATTATGAAGGCAAATATGTCACGTGTTAACCCTGTTCCGCCGACTGTTTGACTCGGACAGGCTGTGGATGTTGACGATGGAGGTAATTTAACATCGTTTCAACAGTATTTCAGTCATATCACACCAAACAGCGTCTTTATTCAAGCTGCACGTATTTAGTATCTGTATCATTCTTTCAAATTCGCTGACTGCTTTCCCATATGAACATGAATGTTCATCGATGTGTTAAATGGGAATATATAGAGGAATTAGTTTAAACAAACATGTGGCAACAAAACAGATATATTCGTTGAACACCAGCTTCTTAATAATGCCACTTAGGAAGTGTGGTTTGCTGGTTTGTTGTTATAGTCTCGTGTTAGTCCTAATTCGAACGGGCATATATGTAAAATGGGTTGAATTAACTTTATATCTATATATGAAAACAAAAGAAGCACGTTGAGTAACAAAAAAGCCTATAGCAGAGAGTCTCTTAACCATTCACCATGTGTTAATTGGTATGGAACTAGAAATGTTTTGTGACTTTTTAATGTAATACTTCTTCTTTGGATTATTATCGCACTGGTGAACTATTAACAATGTGACTGTGAGCCGGGATCGTCGTGAAATGTTAAAAACAGAACAAAATCGTTAAGTTTTTTACTAGAACCTATACTATTGTAAATATATGAAGCTGTGTTGCTGGCCCGACACATGTTATTCGTCTATGTCTATCCTGCTATAAAGCTGGTACTGCAGCAACATGTACATGACTGACAATAGTCTCTAGTTCGAACACAGACTCTGTAAAATCCCCTTCGAAGTTTGAAGTCAATAATTGAAGTCTGCTTCCACCGCTGAAAAACTCAGAGGGCGTCTGTTGCCTGAAAGACTGTTAAACGTTATACGTCAACAGTTCGACGTCTCTTACGGGGATAGATCAAAATAAAAATAGGTAGCAAATGAACTCTTCCATAATTTTTATTTGTTTTAACATTATTGCTAATATTAACCATCATTCGTATAGCCGGTACCATTATCGTACTAACCCTTTAAAATTAACCCTTATAGTGCTGGAACTGACTTTATGCTTATGCAAACAGGTTAGATCACAGGCCAGCCGCCAATTAAATTGGCGGCTGGCATGTGATCTAAACTGTTTGCTACTCTGAGTATATTGCTTCGTCAAATTTAAGCAGATATTAAGTTATGAAAAGCAGACGACACAACAATCGATTATTAGAAAATTACCCAGCATTATAAGGGTTAAGCGTCAAAATTACGTCAACACTTCAACGTCACCGACGGGGTAGATAGAGAAAAACCCAAAGCACATGAACTTTTACATACATTATTCCATAACTGTTTATCATGTTTATTTGTTTAAAAAAATGCTCACATCATCTATCATTTGTATATACCATTAACATACTCAGAAATTGAAAAAATAACGCTTTAAAGTGGTGCTGGATCCGACTTTATGGCTTGTGTTTCTGCCTAGTAGAAGAGCCTTAACACCTGGCTAGGATTACCCCCTCGTATTGCGCCCTTGCAAAACGTGACTCTTCTTCGGGCCATCTCCCCTTCATTAGCCTGAAACCCCGGTCGTTACAAGGCCGTGTGATATTGGTTCGTGTCGTTGTCGTCCAGATATTTCACTTTAAGATAATACACCGCCTCCTCGTCCTCGTTCTCGAAATAATATTTCGGCAGTACGTCCGTTTTAGTCACGTTAATAAACTGCTGGTACGCGTCGTAGCCAAGGGGTTTGTCGGTTTGTAAAGCGGGCAAGAAGCGACTCAAACCCGCCGACTCCCCGAACAGAGACCGTCGCGCTCCGGACTTGACCCTGGCCAAAATTGACAAGACCGAGCCGGGCCCAGAAGAAGGGAAGTCTTTCTCGCTGTGACTTACTCTGGTACCCCGTGAGCTTGAACTCGCCTCACCAACATGTTGGCGGTGAGGAAAATCGACGTTCGTGTCAAGAAGACGCAGATCGTCATTTGACGTGCATGTTTTCATTGGTGGTGGATTATTAAATTTATTCAGTACACCAAATAATGTTGTTTTGTTCTCATTCAGCGAAGGTATTGATGACTGAGATTTGCTTAGATGGCCAAACTTTCTCACAAGAGGACTGAGTGCGTGTTGGAGTTTTCGGTATGGCGAATAACCTGTCTTACGATGGGGACTTGGGCTTCTCGCTGGGTTCCTCACGTTGTAGGTTTTAGAGATCAGTGTAACACGGTTTACGCCGGGCTCCGTGTCTGTACTCGCAAGCCCTGATCCCCTGGGTAAAACATCTTCTTCTATTGCATCTCTAGATCTCATAATACCCTTTAACGGTGTCGACGTTTTGTTGAGGCATCCTTCTAGAAATGTTATGTCATTTTCAAACTCGTCTACAACCTTGTCTATGTTACATTCTTCAGGTTTGCAGTTTCTCTGATCGGTAGTGCATGTTTCACTCGTCCTGTCTGACTTGACATCAGGTTTGGTAGGAGATACGGTCGTTGTATTTACGGAGGTACAATTTTTATCGAGCTCTAAATGTTTTGTCGCCAATATCTTACCATGGAAAGTTGTAAATGTATCAGCTAATGTACTTGATGTGCTACGTTGTTCCGATGGCTGACTCGACTTCTCATCACATGCGACGTTTGATTCATTTCGTGTTATTTTAGTATCTACATTATCATTGATGGACACATGTGCATTTTTGTTATCTGTCGCCTTGTCTGCTTGACTATTCAACAGTTTATCAACACCATTAACGTTGATAGGTAACATGTTGGCTGCTGAAAGTACATCGCTATGTTTAACCAGCTCTTGTACGTTATCTGTAATACCGTTCCATGTCTCAAGAAAGTCCGGTTGTTTGATGTTAGATTTTGTTGTATGATGACCAATTTGTACCATAGTAGTGCTATCTGTGTCTTGACAACTCTCGTTGTTTAAGATGTTGCTCGTACTGTGTGCCTTGCCCGGTGGTACTACTTTCATGACAGACATTACCGTGTTTGTAAGCTTACGAACAAGCCTGGCCCCATCTGAAATAAGTTTAGCTTCTAGTTAAAGTTGGTTTGTACACAGTCTAAATTTGCATTTTAAGTATAAGCATGATCACAACTGTTTATGGTGGCGTATTAATAACAAACTGGCCAAAATTAATGGCGCCGAATCCCATATTGAATTTAACCTAAATCTATGAAAAAAAATCATCGGTGTTATTTAAAGCTATAGGTTACAAACCATAACAACGTATATGAAGATCCGGCGCCAGAGCCCATAATTGCTTTTGTAATGAGGAACAGGTCAGTTTTGTCCCACAAATTATGATTTCTTACCTGTTAGAATACATTTCTTCATAGCATGATATAATTCATTTCTTTTATAAATTCTGCTGTTATGGTTTTACCAACATGTCATGTACAAAGTGACAAAGTTTCTACACTATCATTGATGGACACATGTGCATTTTTGTTATCGAGAGTAACTCGATGGGCTATAAAGCCTCCTTCACAATCGATGTAAAATAAATTGGAAAACAAACAAACAAACAAATGTGCATTCTCAAATTGAAAAAACCCAAACGTGAATGCAAAATACGCATACATGTATTGAACTATGTATTGAATCATCGTTTGTACTCATCATAATTAACTTATAGACTTATAAATACAATACTTGCCACGGCATATATGATTTCTCTGACGTCTTCATGTTTGAATTTAAATCAGTTTTAGTTTTATCAATTGTTACTCACCTTCGACGCTAAACTCCATTGTTGATATAAATCGTCCGCTTTCGAAGAAATCCAGTCATTACGTTTTTGACGTCGCCAAGACGATTAATTACAACGCTTAAAACGCGAGCTGACGTCGTATCGATTGGCGCGTAAATATCGCTCAGAATTTGTAGGCTGCTCGTTGTCTATCTTCTGGAACATAGTGGAGCCAGTTGACAGCGGCGGGGGTTGAATTAAAGTTTGAACAATCGAACTCAATCGGAACTCTCGGTGAGGTTGGCCTTCCGGAATTTGCCGAATAGTTCCGATTGCTTCGAATTGTTACATTCACACTTAGTTATAAGTTAAAACCGAAAGCTACCATAAACTTTGCAGGAACCAGTCGAGGTGTATGCTGTTTGGTTTGATCATTTTTGTTGTCGATCTAAAGCGTCGTTCGCTTTCTCCCAGCGTTTACAAGGCATAAAAGTCATTTTTAATTGACACATTGGAAACGACTATGACATATATGTATAACCCATTAACAAATCAAGTTAATGAGGAAAGGCATACGTGTGAACAATGAACTCACTAAAATGAAGCGGGATGTTAATACTGCGATGGAGGTCAAGTGCGACGCGGTCAAACAATCGATTCAAGCTGACATTGCCGCTGATCTTGCAGATCTTCGCGGGCAGATTTCATGCTTACAAACATCAGTTCCTCCCATCCCCGAAATGCGCGATTCTAGAGACAGGGCATTGAATATTGTTATTCGAAATTTGCCGGAGAGAAACAACGAAATCGCAGCTACTACAGTGAATAATTTCATTAAAAACACCCTTAAGATCCCCAATGTTTCAGTCAGTAAAGCTGAGCGTAAAAGGTCGTACAATGAATCAAAACCGGGAGTGATTGTCGCCACTTTAAAATCGATGGCAGATCAGTCGATTATGAAAATTAAAGCCCAACTGAAACATAGTAGCCAATTCTCTCACATAATCATTCACCATGACCAGAGCCCGTCTGAGCGCAAAATGAATAAGAATTTCGCAACTATCTTGGGAGCGCTTAACTCGGACAATCTCACCATGAAGGGAGCGCGGGTTATCAACAGGCGGGTTGACCGTAATAAAGCTTCAACTAACATCGCAGGCTCCCAGAGCACAGTTCACAATGACTCACGACCCAGTTATAATGATCGTCGTGAAAACCACCAAGATAATCGCCATGCTAATCGTCGTAGCAACGGACATGTTGATAACCAATTGAACGTGGTCGGGGGTCAAAGAGGTTCGTCTAGGGGATCTGGTAATCGTGGCCGTTTATCCAGCTCCAACCGCGGACGGAGGTAGATTCATGCCGGGTTTTGGAATGTCAGAGGTTGGAAAACAGACGTTGAATCTGATAACCACCTTGTAAGGTCTGCGTGTGTTTTAAGTAACGATTTAGACATATTAGGTATTGCCGAAAGTCATCTTCGTGGTAATGAGGTTATCAACTTAGAAGGCTACACTTGGTATGGTAACAATAGAAAGCAATTACACAGAAATGCGAAAACTGGTTCTGGAGGTGTTGGTTTTCTTATACGAAACACTTTACTTGATGCGTTCAATGTATCAATTGTTGATGATTCGAACGAAGGAATTTTACTACTAAAGCTGTGCCATAGATACGACAATGTTGTTTTTTTACCGTGTGTTTGCTATCTTCCTCCTGAAAACTCTTCCAGATTATTTGATGTTCACAACTTTTATGACTCATTGCTTTCTGTTGTATACCAGTACAAGGAGCTTGGTACCCTTTATATTTATGGTGATTTTAACAGTAGATGTGGGGATAATGATGACTTTATTAGAGGAATTGATCCTGTAATTGATCGAGAAATAATTGATTTCGGGTATAATAAATATGGTGAATTATTATTAGATTTCTTAGTTAATGTAAACATGTGTATGTTAAACGGGCGTCGAAATGAACGTAACGATTTTACGTCTATTTCAACGAAAGGTAGTGCTGTGGTTGACTATTGTTTTGTAAATCATGATGTTTTAGACAAATTCAAGAACTGTAATGTTCTTAGAGTGACGGATGTTATTAACGGCAGCAAACGTATATCGCCTTTTGCCTGTACTGCATTACCAGACCACTCTCTTTTAACGTGGGATATTATGTTGGATATCGGGGTCTGTGATGAAGCAGTCAGTTTAGCTAACGATGGTAACATTAAATACAAATTTGACGTACGTCATGTTCCTGATGACTTTATGATAAATCAAAATACTTTGTATCATGTCAATCTGGCAATTTCTAGACTGGAGGGTGGCTTTCGAACACAATCCGACATTGATGACGTTTACAATGATTGGTGTGGTATACTTCAGCAGAATATGCATACTAATTTGCCATCAAAAGAAATAAGGTTTGGTAAACGTAACAAAAAACGCCGTCCTGGAAAGCCATGGTGGTCTGAGAAATTGTCAGAGTTATGGAATAAAGTATGTTCGACTGAGAAGACATGGTTGTCAAACAAGAACAATTTGAATAGATCTGCATTAAAGAATGAATACGTTATTGCACGTAAAGCATTTGACCGCGAGGTACAAAGAGCGAAGCGTTTACATTGGTTCTCGCTCCAATTGTTATATGAATGTGATGAAGGTAAACCTGAATTTTGGAAAACTATTGGCAAAATAGGTGTCAATTGTAAAAAAGATGATAATATTCCAATGGAAGTTGTTTTGGGGGATGGATCAATCTCTCATGATATCAATATTGTTTTATCAAGATGGAAAAAGGATTTTAGCTCTTTGTTCCAACATACAAGCAATGATACAGCTTTTAATTCATATGATGTTAATAATTCACTTGATGAAGATTTCAGTTTTAATTCTCATATATCTGTCTCTGAGGTTCAGAAAGCAGTACATTCAGTTAATAAGGGAAAGGCCTCTGGAATAGATAGTATACCTATAGAAGTTCTTAACAATGATACGGCAATCTCGTTTCTGCATATTTTATTTAATGTTTGCTTTGATAAAGGTATAGTCCCGTCTCTTTGGAGCAAATGCATTATTAAACCTATACCCAAGACTTCTAATTTGGATCGACGAGACCCTTTATCCTACAGAGGCATTGCTTTATCACCTGCTATGTACAAAGTGTTTTGTTCTATTTTAAATGCTAGGTTAGGTCTTTGGGCTGAGAGCAATGATAAACTCTCTGAAGAACAGAACGGCTTTAGAAAGGGTAGAAATACTATTGATCAAGTGATTGGCCTCACAAATCTTATTGAAACCAGAATAAAGCAACGTAGATCCACGTTCTGTGCCTTCATTGATTTTAGAAAAGCTTACGACACCATTGACAGAAACATATTATGGAAACGCATGTCTGATATCGGTATTACAGGTAAAATGTTAAAAGCTGTAAAATCATTGTATGTTTCGGTTAAAGCATGTGTTAATATCAATTAGTTTAAAACTGAATGGTTTGACGTTAATTGTGGCTTACGTCAGGGGTGTATTCTGTCACCCCTTATGTTTAATCTATTTATAAATGACCTATCCACCTACCTTAAATCTTTTGAAAAAGGTATTACAATTGACAATGAGAACGTTTGTATTTTTATGTATGCGGATGATATTGTTATTCTTGCTGAGTCTGCTAACGATTTGCAAATATTATTGGATGCTTTGAATGAGTGGTGTGTTCTTAACAAAATGAATATTAATGCAAATAAAAGCAACGTTGTGCACTTTAGAAACAGTTCAGAAGTCCGTTCGCAGGTCATTTTCACTTGTGGATCAGAGCAGATTAATATTGTTGACAAGTATATTTATTTGGGTGTTTTTCTAAATGAGCATTTAGACTATGATGAAACTGTCAAATTTGTAGCCAAAAGTGCCAGTCGGGCGTTGGGTTTGTTGATAGCTAAATGTAAATCGAATGGTAGTGTACCATATAGTGTTTATAAAAAACTTTACGACACCCTTGTCTTGCCGGTTTTAAGTTACAGCGCCCCTCTATGGGGACATCGGTCTTATTCTTGTATTGACGCTGTACAAAATAGGGCCATGCGTTTCTTTTTAGGTGTCGGAAAATATGCTCCAAATGATGGTGTTTCCGGCGAAATGGGTTGGAATCCCCCCATAGTCCGGCAATGGAAATGTATTTCTTTATATTGGTCGAAGCTTTCATCCATGAGTACGACACGAATAAACAAACGCTTGGCAACATGGTCTTTTAACAATGCTAGTCGCTCATGTAAGAATTGGTGTTTTAGGATAAAATGTTTTTATGAAGATAATGATTTAGGAACTTATAACAATTTTAGCACGGTTATATCACGGTCTTTAGCCTATAGTGTCCAAGAAACGTTATTACATAATTTTAAAGATAAGTGGTTAAACAGAATCAACAACCCTATAGGACCTTCAGGTCGGGGCCGTAATAAGTTAAGAGTATAGAGATCCTTTAAAAGTGAGTTTGATGTAGAAAAATATTGCCAACTTGTATTACCACCAAGTCACCGATCTGCATTTTGTAAGTTTCGTATCGGGGTAGCTCCGATTAGAATTGAAACGGGACGGTACGAGGGGCTCCAAGAGGAGCACAGAAAATGTCCTTCTTGTATCTCTCATGTAGTGGAAAATGAGTTGCATGTCATTTTGGATTGTCCTATTCATAGTGATTTTAGGAAAGAACTTTTCACTAAAGCTTGTTCTTTTAACACCGAATTTCCTACTATGTCTAACCATGACAAATATCGGTTTCTGTTTTCCAACCAAAATATGATAAGAATTTGTGCCAAAACCTGTTTTAAAATCTTACAAACACGTCTGTTTTTACTTTATAGCTAGATTATCTGTAAATTGATAATATGGAATAAGGTTTTTAATGCTAACCAGGCTATCATCTCACTAGATAGTTTTATTGTAAAATCACTACTTTTTTTTATGTTATGATTTTTTTTTCCTTTTAAGTATGTCATCTTTGCTGTTCATTTAGAATCATTTCCTTTTTTATCCCATTAGTACTTGTAGATATAACTTTATAATGTAATGATAGGTTTTTTAGTTTTTTGTATCTTTTGTTTATAATCCTTTTTTATGATCTCTTGTTCTAAATAGGTCGATTTCTTTATATCTTTAATTAAGATGTTTTTGTCTTGTATCTTATCGCATTTAGACTCATCTCTTATAACTCCATAATGGAGTGACATTGTATCTTATATGAAATGTTATCTTATGTTGTAAATGTATGTATAACTGTACAATGATGAGATGTAAATAAAGATTACTACTACTACGTTGTTTGAAGAGGGAAAACCCCTTTTTGTTGTAACATTCTCTTTTCTATCATCTGTTGCAGATGGACGTTTTACAACAGTTAACAGTTTAAACAAACCAACAAATAGATTTTATTGGGTTAGATGATTTAGGAGGCTTTCTCGCGTCATTTCTTCCGTTTAATATGTGATGCAGCCGATAATATACCAAGTCATATCTACAGCGGAGTAAATTTCGTCAATGATCTCGGGCTAAGTATTTTACTGTGACAAAAAGATACTCTGCTAATAATCAGTAAATCTATTTGCACTAGAGTCCAAGTTACGCCTGTCGTTCGTAAACAATCTTCTAGAAGAGCGAGTCAAGAATTGGGTTATCATATTTCGTTTAAGAGGCTATCATAAATGTACATCTATCATAAAAGGTTTTATCTATCCATATTTGCCTTGTTCTTCAGCCCTTGTTTACTCATAACTTAGGGTCATGCGGTGCTTTTTGTATTTGCTCGCAATAATCTTCTTACCCACTAACTACTTTTGTACATAGGCAGAGCAACATTGTTCAGTCATGAAAGGCAAATGCATTATGTAGAAGGGACTAATCTGCGGGATTCTCTTTTATGAAACTTCGGTTCAGAGATGGGACGCCATTATGAGATTGTATTACGGAGTCGCCAAAAAGATCCCTTTCCACTATCGGCTCGATGGGAAAGTGATAGATAAATAAATGTTGTGAATAATGTTCCTCAGCTTTGGGACACAATGGTTGTGGGTTTGAATCCCATAAGTGACGGGATCTGCCTTGCGACCTTTCGTTGACACACATTCAGTGCGAGTACCGGTTATGTTTCCAGGAAGCAGAACCGAGAGTGAATAATCTAAGTTCTAAGAATTTATCTCACAATTGATGCGAAATGATTAAGTTTAAACGATTGATAGAGAACATCAGCCTTATGAAACGGAAAACATATTCGTCATAAAGCACTTAACGTTTTATGACTAGAGATACGAATTTATTGAAAGCTGAGGTTGAAATGAAAACTCGATGACTAGTTGTTTAACTTGTTTTTAATAATACAAACGACAAGATACATAACAGAACAAGCTAATATCTTACATCAGCAGCATTGCATTATAATCACTTGTGTTGATAAACAACAATATTCCTCGTTGAATATACGTCTGTATTATAAAAGAGGTATTTTTTCAAAGTGGTTGTTTACGAAATCGTCCGTTGCAATAATGTGGCGGTTATTGTGACAAATCAACTTGGGCAAACTTTGCCTTTCAACGCTGAATTCTTCTGAGCATTATATCTAACAATATTTATGCCTGTCATCATATATTTGGTAGGAGACATTTTACTTTACAGAAATTAAAGTATTTAAAAATCAAATCGTGGGATAGTCTCTTTAATCTGTTCTTCCATGTGGAATGTTATGACAGGCCCAAGTTTAGAATAACAACAGAAGAAAAAATGGTTAGTCGAATGGTTTTCTTGATTTATGGATTGGGTAGAAGGCGTCGTGAAAAAAGGATGAATTCACCAATTTTTTTCCTTTTTTTTTTTATTATTCTGCAGCATTTGATCAAAGTGGTTATTATTGAGTAAAAAGTTAAGATTCGCATCAAACAATGTTTAACAAGTTCATACGCTTTCACATAGACATAATAATATTTATTATGTATTTAGCTTTCATGGTTCTCTCAGAACCCAAAGATATCACACACTTTTGTAAACCGAAAAGAAGGTTAACATAATCGGTAAAAAAAATTAATCTAAGTCGATATATGTTAAAAAATAAGATATTTTAACATTGGTCACAATTAAACAGAAGACTTATGAGTTTATAAACAGGATATCTGTAATATGTATTTCCGTACATCTTTTCTAAACATATGGCACGAGGTTCTTACTGATGGTGGATGACCTTAATTCTGTTTTGAGACAAACGAGTTGGTTAAGCATAGTCGTTTAAAACAAATAAGATCACAGTATAATCACTCTGTTTTATGGACCGAAACGGTAGGTCAGTCACAAAGGCAAGTTCAAAAGTTACAACAATACAATCACACGGTTTGATAGACTGTCAGCGTTCGTTGTGGCCCGCTACTTGAACGTATAGGCAGGGGGTGGCGACATCATATCACGTTCGAGTCCCTGTTTGTCGCTGTACAGCGGCGGGGCCTGCTCGTAGCCCGGGCTAGTCGGGTAGCTAGGGTTGTTGTTGTTGTAGACGGGGCTCGGGTATTGCTCTGTGGTTATGTTGTATACGGGTGTCTTGTCTGGGAGAGGACCGGCTGTAATGGAAATGTCTCAACTTTGAAACAGTCCGCATGTCATCATAAATAAGCCGTTACAAAACTGAAAAATGTTGGTACGGCACTGACGAAGTGGACCCATATGGGACATGTGTCAGTAACTTACTATAACTAACTACAACTATATATGAATCTATATTAGAGCTATTAAATTACTACAGTATTCAGTTATATTACGGCGTTAAGATCATTTATCAATAATTATGGTATTCTCCCACAAGAACAACATAATGATCACTCAAAGCTAATGACTGCTTTCATAACATAAAATAACATAACATAACATACATCTCATTGGTACTAAACATTACATATTAATAGCCATGCAATTTGACAAAATTGCTGTCACAAATATAACATATATACAATAAGGGTACATCTCAATACATTACAAACTATAAATAAATGAAAAAGGACAAACAAAAAACAAAACAGTATGAAAATAACCCGGTATAAATTAAAGGGAGATGATATGTACAACATTGAACGGAGGAGGTATCATTTTCTTTAAAATAAAAAACAAAAACAGCGAGAGCCATCTGCAAACCTCACCGACGCCTGTCTAGCCAATGGCTTGGCCCAGGCAAAGAAAAGGCGTGCGAAATGTGCGTATAGTAGAGGAACACCTGTGCTGTGTATAATTATAATATCGATCCATTTTATAAATGAAATGATTGGGCGACAGGTGAAAGGATCGCTGTCTGGTGAGTATTTTCATTTTGACTTTCATTTTCGCTTTCGAATACCTTGCGAGCTCCGAAGATAGTGAAAGTAAGAAAGAATGGGATACAAATGAAGACATTTGTTAGTAAAACGAAATCGCTCCAATACAGAGCAATATCGTCCACCAAACAAACGCTTAGTACTTGTCGTAGATTACATTTTGTTGATCCGGACCTCTGTATTTTACATCGCACTTGCTATTTATTCAACTTATTGGACTCGGCTTTGTAAGTCAAAATTCGATTTGGGCCTTTTTGGCCTAGTGGTAAGATTACTGAAACTATTTTATGATGATTTTACAGGATTTAAACGATTTGCCAGATATGTTGCTTGGTTACATTGTGTTTTTCCTGGAACTGTACACCCATTCGTAATGGTGTATTATGCATTTACCTATTTGTTTTACATCGAATGTGAAGGAAGCTTGAAGATTGTTCAAAGTCACTCTCGATGACTGCTTCCTGGATACTAAACCGGAACTCGCGCCGATTTATGAGTTAATCTCGGTAACTTTTACCTCGCCTAACGGGGATTCTAACCCGGAACTCTCGGTACAAGAGGCCGACGCTCTACCTTTGCACCACTATCGCCAACAAATGATTAAGAGTTCAATGGACAGAAGCGTTAAGTATCGTATGTTCGGTCTTTTTATGAACTGTTCCGGGAATCAAACCAACAACCATTCCCGCTGGTTTGAGAATAACTGCGTAACAATTACCTTGTATGTTGGTTAGGTCCGGTTTGGTGCGTGCCTGTTGGGTCTTCTTCTTCTTGCAGTAACACATCACCACTACACCGATCACCGTAGCGGCCAGCACTGCCCCTATCAGACAGATCACCACTAGCTTACCCCTGGAAACAACAACAACATCATCATCAACAACAACACATCACCACAACACCGATCACCACAGCGGCCAGCACTGCCCCTATCAGACAGATCACCGCTAGCTTACCCCTGGAAACAACAACAACATCATCATCAACAACAACACATCACCACAACACCGATCACCACAGCGGCCAGCACTGCCCCTATCAGACAGATCACCACTAGCTTACCCCTGGAAACAATAACAACATCATCATCAACAACAACACATCACCACAACACCGATCACAACAGCGGCCAGCACTGCCCCTATCAGGCATATCACCTCTAGCTTACCCCTGGAAACAACAACAACATCATCATCAACAACAACACATCACCACAATACCGATCACCACAGCGGCCAACACTGCCCCTATCAGACAGATCACCACTAGCTTACCCCTGAAAACAACAAAAACAACAATATCATCGTCATCATCATCCTCATCATCATCAGCAACAACACCGACCACCACAGCGACCAATACCGCCCCTATCAGACACATGACCACTACCTTACCCCTGAAAACAATAACAACATCAACAGCATCATCAACAACAACAATAACAACAACAACAACATGTGTAAGGTAGAGTATAACACGAGCGTCGAGGTTTCCATTCCTGTGCGTAGCGGAGTCAACTTCGCAACTTAACATTTATCAAAATTCGATGCGATGAGAATTTTAAGATGGTAGGCATGCTTTTTTAACAAAATGTCATAAACTGACATTTTTGTCTTTAGACGTTCCATGAAAGCCTCTTCCAAACTTGTGTACATGTATACAATAAAAAGAGCTTGTTTTTACGTGTGCATGAAGAGCATGATCGTTTCTGTAAGCGCGTGTGTATATTATGTGCGTTTTGAAAGCGCGGATATAATGTATATACCGTAATCTTTATAACACTATTATGGAATTTCTATAGGCGGTACGCGATATACATTTCTCTAAACCTTTATGTACAATATGTGCGTCTCTGTACTCTTGAATGCACAGTGTAAACATTTCCATTTTGCATCTCCTATGTACAGTATAGGCATTTCTGGAAACGTGACAAATAAGAATAAGTATTTCTGTAAACGCGTTTCTGTAAATGTATGTTACGGGGTTTCTGTAAGAATGTATTTACAACACAGGATATTCCGTAACCGTGTATGTACAGTATATGTGTTTCTGGAAACATAACCAATTAAAATAAGTATTTCTGTAAACACAATTCTGTAAATATGCTTGTATATTACGGGGTTTCTGTAACCATGTACTTACAACACAGGATATTCCGTGACCGTGTATGTACAGTATAGAATATCTGGAAACATAACCAATGAAAATAAGTATTTCTGTAAACACAATTCTGTAAATGTGCTTGTATACTACGGGGTTTCTGTAACCATGTATCTACAACACAGGATATTCCGTAACCGTGTATGTACAGTATAGAATTTCTGAAAACATAACCAAATAGAATGAGTTTTCTGTAAATGCGTTTCTGTAAATGTATTTGTATATTAATGGATTTACCGTAACCATGTTTTAACAACACTGGATATTCCGTAACCGTGTATGACATGTGTACATACAGTATGGGAGTTTCCGTAACCGTGTACATACAGTATAGGCGTTTCTGGAAACGTGACCAATAAGAATAAGTATTTAGGTTAAAACGTTTCTGTAAATGTGTTTGTATACTACGTAGTTTCTGTAACCATGCATTTAAAACACTGGATATTCCGTAACTGTGTATGACATATGTACATACAGAACGAACAATTCCGTATGCATGTATGTTCACTTGATGCGTTTCTGAAAACATGAACTATCAGAATTAGTGTTTCAAGTTCTGTAAATATGTGTTTCTGTAAAACGTGTTTGTATATTAATGGGTTTACTGTAACCATGTATTTACAACACTGGATATCCCGTAACCGTGTATGACATGTGTACATACAGTATGGGAGTTTCCGTAACCCTGTATGTACTGTATATAGGACGTTATATAACCTACCCTTTCTTCTCCTTGTCATGTCCGTCCTCATCCTCACTACTATCATGGCGGTCGCGGTGGGCGAAAACGCACCACAAC